>JAADYS010002225.1:0-16508 GCA_012931995.1 Fusarium albosuccineum | reverse complement strand
GATGTAAAATATAATACATATATATATATATACATAGAAAAACACTTTAACATATAACGACCATGTATTTATGGCACTGTTGAAAGAAAAATATCGCCCCTCTTCTATATGTGGCATACTTTTACCCTTGACCAAGTATGGAAGCGCTCTAAGACAACAACATACTTCGTTGGTGCTACTGACGAGCATTTAACATGTGAATTTTTAAGACGAAATTCCAATTCCCACCTACGCCTATGCACCATCAAATAAAAAACCGCCAAGGTCAAGCCCAAGTTTTTATACATATTTTCGATTATCGCCAGATCCCTACCCAATCACATAACAAGGAATTATGACGCATTCTTTATTAGATTAGCCCTTTCAGCAATCTTTATAGACCTCACCCGCCTGAATTCCTCCTGTTGCCTCTGTTTTCTCTTTTCTTTATAGCACATAGTAATGATAGCGCAGACACAAGCAACGATTAGCCCGGAAAAAACACATGCTATAACAGCCCCGGCGGTACCAGAGTCCTGCTTTTCCATGCAGATAGTTGTCCCAGAGCTTGTCTGAGTTGCGCATAGCAGACCAGGAGAACATGTGCTGGAGGTTATCTCGGTAGTGGTACAAGAAGCTGTGCTATCGCCCGTAGTTGCACAGATGGTAGTGGTTTGGGTTGTCGTGCTGTAGCAGGATGCGCCGGCGTCCGTCGAAGTTGAGCTGCTGTCCGTGGTGGATGATGCATCGGTTGAACTCGCCGTCGATGATCCGGTGGATGATACTGCCGAGGATATGGTGCTTTCTGCAGTGGTTGATTCTTCTGTTACTGAAGTGGATGCTTCCGCTGTAGTTGACCCAGCCTCAGCTGTCGTTGTAGCTTGATTGTCGGTGGTTTGTGCTGTTGACGTCCCTTGCGTCCCTGTCGCAGAAGCTTCTGTCCCGGTTCCGGAGGTTGTTGAACTCTGATCTTGACGCCGGACCCATTGCTGCCAACGTCGCTCCAGCTGCCCGTTTCCCCTCAATTTTCCCTGCCAGTTTGCTGGGGGATCTGAAGCTGGAGTGCCTTCTGGAGAATAAGCTGAATTGGCGAGCGCATGTTCTGAGCGCACGATTCGAATATCCCGTGCATCTACTAGGGAGTTGAGTAAACCCAGAAATATGATTGTAGACGAACTTCGCATGCTGGATGAGGTGATGTGCTTGTTTGGTAGTCTTGTTGCTGCTATTGGGTCAGACTCTTCATTAGAATGAGAATGAGATTAGATGATGTTTTTGTTTATGCTCAAAAGTAGTTTCAGTCGACTTAGGTAGGAATGCCTGATATATCTTGAAGAACGTTCGGAATAGCTCCAGGCTGAGCTTCCTACATCATTCGATTCTAAGCTTAAACTGCCTCGTCAAGTTGCTATTATAAGTGCATGCCGCGCATTTCACGGCTCAGCCCGTTCGTGGAGTGGCTAATTACAGGGTATTTCGGAACGGGATGTGGGCGAGTGAGGCCGACAAATCCACTTTTTCGTTGAGACGCGTGTTGACACCAACGTAATTCAAGAACTACTCTGGTGGAGCTGCAATAAGTTGGACTCAGCCACGCATACACGTTTTTCTCTACGTGATATCCGGATGTCAAAATCTGCAATAGTAAAGTTGAGAAAAGACAAGGGTTAAGGTCATAGGGTGAGCAAGTGGCCTAGAATGATAGAACAGCGATTGGTCGATGGTGATACCGAGGTATCGCGAGGACGCCCGAGCACGGACCGGGCACAGCTACAGCTGGAAAATGAACAATCTCGAGTTTGATACCCAACAAGGCAACGGGCTCGGCGCCTTCGCAAACGCCCATATATTGTGGCCGTCTCTTGGATCGGCCCGGAGAGAGGGCGTCATTCGAAGGTGGTTGATCAGTAGGGAGCGCGGCTCCATCGTTGATATGTCTAAAGCACATTGGGTTTGCAACGGTAAATGATGCCACAGGCTTGACTGTCTTATTCCTCGTTCTTGCCCCAACATGCTACCCACAGCATTTTCAATCTAAATACTTGAATAAATATTCCTAATAAGGTCTTACTTGCCCAGGCAGCGACTTTTGCTGTCCTTATCACACCTTAGGGAGATCAGCTTCAGCTTGTGAGCACGTGACTGAGCCGCCGACGTACTACCAAGGGTCGGTTCTAAACAGCGTTAGCGGACTTTTCAGCTCCCAAAACTCTTCTCCATTGTTCTCCACGACTCATTCGGTGTTTGCTCCTCTCGACTGACATTACGCTCATTCGTCAAGCTCAGTGCCGTCTAGCTGTGATGGAAAGGGCTCCGCTCTGTTCTCGGTGCAGGGACCTGTTCACGCAGCCTGATCTGGAGCCTAGCAAACGAGATAGCTGGGAATACCCTCCTTTTAGAAGGCTGAAGCGCACGGGAAGAAGCGTACTCAAATCTGCCAACTCGGGCTGCTGTCTTTGCAGAATAGTATGGAACAGAACCTCCGCAATCCTCGGAGATGGACCAGATGTCAAGGATGCCATTATAGGCCCGACGATTCATTGGAATGGCGACAAGTCTGCATTTTGCAGTTTAGTATATCGAGTAGATGTGTCTGCCAGTGTCTACCCGGAGCTTCTTTCAGTGGCACTCTACCCAAAGACACGTAAGTCGTCATCCAATCAAGGCTGCTTAGATACGCGGCGCGAGGGATCTGACAGTTTCTCTAAAAAGTCTAGTGGTTGGAGATATTGCATCGGGTCATCTGAGGCCGCTGGATAGTAGCGAGGCTTCCAAGCCCATGGCAACACGCTGGCTCTTCGAGTGTGCCACCCAGCACGAAAAGTGTCGGGTCCCAAATCTCGGCTCGGCTTGGCTACCTACTCGTCTAATCGACATTGGATCTTCATGGGCTAGTCAAACCCCGAGACTGATACTATCATCATCTATCAGCCCTGCATCTCCTGCGCCTCTGTACATATCATTGAGCCACCGATGGGGGACAGCAAACATGATTCGACTGACGCAAGAAAACCTTGATGATTTCAAGCAACAGATTCCGTTAGTTGACTTGCCGGCCACTTTTCGAGATGCAATCCAATTTTGCCAGGACTTGGGTATTCGATACATATGGATTGATTCCCTATGTATCATCCAAGATTCGGAAAGCGACTGGCTGCAAGAGTCGTCCAATATGGGTAAAGTGTACGAATACTCGTTCTGCAATATTGCGGCAACCTCAGCATCAAATGGTGGTGGTGGCTTATACGGCCCACGAGATCGCCACTTGATCACCCCATATGAAGTGCATATCAAGTGGAGAGGATATGAAAGCCCATATGTATTCTTCCTGGGCCATTACTGGTTCAAATCTGTGTCCAGGGCGCCACTGAATAGGCGAGGCTGGGTTTTCCAAGAACGATTGCTAAGTCCGCGAACCTTGCACTTCTCATCGCAACTGTTTTGGGAATGTCGGACACTGAATGCCTGCGAAACCTATCCTTCTGGCTTACCATCCGAGCCCTCGATTCTCGGTAACGATATCGATCAGGACTTTCCAAGCAGCACCAAACCTTGGAGAGAGGATCTACACCAGGATCCAGTGGGACATTGGGATTTGCTCACTAAAATGTTTTGCAGGTGTTATCTGACACAACCAACCGATCGTCTCGCCGCCATTGCCGGTATAGCAAACCAGATGCGGCTTCTGATCAATGATGAGTATCTTGCTGGCTTGTGGAGACGCCAGCTTCCTTCTGGCTTACTTTGGAACTTGGAGAATATGGTTGGGCAAGACCTTGTCGTTACTCGACCGAGCAGATATCGATGTAAGCAGGGTCTGATTCGGGTTGTGCATTGCTAACCGGTTCAAGGCCCTTCGTGGAGCTGGGCTTCTCTCGATTTTGAGGCTGCAAACGTCAATAGCCTAGACCTCCAGGGGATCAACCGGCAACTAGCTGAAGTCATCGATGTCGAAATCGAGAGTGACACTAATCAACCGTACAACAACGTCACTGGAGGCTATATTCTCATGCTCGGAAAGTTGGGCCGGGTCCGGCGGTCCGATCTCCCCGTTGCTGAATGGAGAGGCGACAGGGGCGGGCACTATACTTTCGAACTTCGCTTGGATGTGCACGACGATAGTGACTCGGACCAGGCAACTCTGCATTGCCTCCCAGTTCTGACACATGATAGAGCCAACAGAAACCCATTCAAAAGTCTTGAGGTTCAATGCCTGCTGCTACAGCAAGTTGAACAGGATTCCATTGCATTCACCAGAATGGGTACTCTTCAGGTTCTTTTAGATTGGGAGGACGAGACTATAGAAGAACTGCGGTGGATTACGGATTTCGCCCAGCAAGACAACCCACCAGTGGAGGACTTGGATCTGTTGATGATATATTGAATTAACATTCATATCTAGAATTTCTCAAGAGCATTAAACCTCCACATTCTTCCAGTGAACCTTGTCAGTCGGGTTGTTCCGTGATACACTAACCCCAAATCAAGAGCTTATTTCGTACTGGCTAAGGAGTAGGCCCCTTAGAATTATGACCTCTTACCGATACAGCTATCTAGAGTTTCACCCCTTTTGCCGTCCTTCAATGCATTCAGCTCAACCACAAAGTCCTGTTCCCAATCCCTCTCCAAGCGCTTAGGGCTCCATCCTAGCAGCTTCTTTGCCATCGTACCCTTCTGCGCCTTATGGCCTGCCCAGCCTTGCTCGGCCATGTCCACATGGCCGGCCATAAGCTCGTCAGCTATCTCCTGAATGGAAACTTGACGGATTTCCTTCTCCTGTGGTGTATCTTCTCTAGGCAGAATCTTTGCGTCGAAAGTAGCGTCCAGACAGCGCTGCATGATCTCAGTCTGAAGAGCGCGACCGGCGGCTGGGAACATGATGCCGCTTTTTCCAGAAGGAATATAGCCAACTCCCCTATCCTCTCGCTCAAGAATGGTACGGACGAGAAGGACATATACATCGGCCAAGTCCTCAACGTGGACCCAGTCGTAATTGGCTGTCTCGTTTAACTTGAAGCCGTGACCGTGCTTTACCACGTAGCGCATGACTAGTGGAAGGATGATGCCTTGTTGGTTGAAGAGCCCAGTGCCCGTGCCGAAGATGCATGGTGTGTTCAGACTAACCGCTTGAACGCCAGTCTCCTCGGCAGCTGTGAGGACGCCGACCTCGGTGGTCCTTTGGGGGTACGACTGACGGGCGTCTTCACCTTTGAGGAATTCATAGATAGCTTGTCCATTCTCATCATCCCATTCTCTTTCAGGGTAAGCGATTTGGGTCAATGGTCTCTCCGCGAGGTTGGTACATCCGGAAATATGCAAAAGCCATGGCGGCGAGACACCTGGTTTGATCCGACGAGCAAGACCTGTCACAAAAGCCTTTGCTCCATCCGGGATGAAGCCAGATCCAGTATTAACAATTATGTCGTAATTTGCGGCGATGTCGGCGATGAATGTTGTATCCGACAGACCTGTCCACTGGATGGGGTTGACACGGTCGCCGTATGCATTGCGCAGCTTGTTGGCGGCGTCTTCCCCGCGGACGAGTAGATCAAATTTGAGTCTCTGGATGGAAGGCTCCTCGCTCTTGATGAGATGATCGAGCACAGTACCACCCACGTAGCCCGTTGCACCAGTTAAGAGGATCCTGTTTGTGAATGAGGCCATCCTGAATCGAATGTGGGAAGTGCAAGAGTCTACGTAGACCTGGCTGGCTACATGGACACGCACAGTATTTAGCGCAACCTTCTTCATAATCTAGCTCCGGGTAGTTAAAGAGGTCCGAGAGCTGGAGACACGGGATAGGTTCCTCGATGGGCGGTGAATCCGACAGACAACCTGGCTCGCCTCCACTCCTGCAGCCGCCCCTTGTCAAACAATGTGGAGTATTGGCAACCAAAGACCTTAAAGAAACAGCAAAACAATTAAAATACCCTATGCTTGACTCTTTGACCAATCATCCGCCATATAAGCTAGTTGTAAACTAACCTCAATTGTCTGTCTGCAGCCCTGGATCTGGTGACTCCCTTCTCCGATCCATCATTTATTATTCTCCCGCAATCAAGCCACAGTTTTCCGTGTTAGCCCTAACCTTCAACTCGCCCGCTACTCTGTCCTCTGACTTGCCCTTCCAATTCTTCACTGCTTCCACATCTGACCCGAGTCCCGTTGATACACCCAAGATCATTGACTTGAAATCCAAAAAGTCGGTTTCTGGGGCGTGCGCGAGGAATCTTGCGCCAGAGACCGCATTTGAAAGACATAACTACCGTAGCAATTCCAATAACAGAAGCTATGATCAATAGGACGACTGCGGCCCAGAGAGTTCCCACGCGGAATACTTCAATGGTGATGGTGCGATCCATTGCTTTGCTCTTTTCAAGCAACGTCACCTGAACTGCTCCACTGCTCTCGAGGAAATGATCAGGTAGAAGCTCAAAGCCCTCCTCAACGGCTTCTATCACATCTGGGTCTGTTGTCTCCTTGCGTTGAATCCGAGTTCGAATATTGTCGATGTTGCGGATGAATGAGTCGCCAACAACATATGTATAGAAGGTAGTTAATGTTTGCCATAAATATCCGACTCCATGAAAAGATATGTCCGCCAAAGCTCGGTTGGAATCAATATCCACCGGTTTCGCTTCTGAAAGTGTCACCAAAAGTATAATAAAGTCTTCATATTTTTCTAAAAGTTAGGAAATAAAGTTAGCTTAAAAAAGACTCTACAACCTGTATTAAAAGCAATACATTTAGTTATTATGATACATCTACACTGCGCAATAGCAGAAAGTACAAACTATTATATGGGGTTAAATTTGTACTAAAAAGATTGACCATCGAGTGGCTGCTTGTGCCAGCGGTTCGTAGCAGTTAAAGCTGCAGTGAAATTAATCGAAGTCAGTGGCTGTGGACCCAGCATTTCAGCTCTTGACGCCTCATTCCATCCAGAGGTCTCAATTGGCCAAGCATTGCAGTACTAAAATATGATGCATAAAGGCGCTTGCAAGGCGCATGTTAATCAATCAATCATCTTTGAGCGGTATATAGTTCTCCCGAAAAGGCTGGATTCTTGCATGGTAGGATGAGGGGGAGCCAAACATGTTGGGTCTTCGCGGCAGCCCATTCCACCCTCATTTATCAACTTCACCTGTAGCTGAATCCACTCTACTGGAGTGATAATCACGGACAACTATTTCCTGTCCTCTTGTCCATACACTCGTCATGGCAACTACCAGTATTGGTTCAGCATCTCAAAATGACAGCGCATCAAGGAAGCCCCAAGACATGGGAGACCTGTGGGAGTTAGCTTACAAACGGCTGAAAAGCGGCAAAGAGACTGAAGATCTTGTCAAGGATTATGAGGCTTTTCTACTCCAGAAATACCTCCTATCAACAAGACCGGATGACCCACCTCCAACAACTCAAATGGTCCAGGTTGTGGTCGGTCAGCTTACGGAGAAACGAGACGAGAGAAAATGGGAGTTCAATCTACTCGGCATGAAGGTGAAGGTTCGCGAGCATACCGAGAAGCTCCTGAGGTTTCTCGCCTGGGCCGACACAATTGTCAAAGATGCTATCAGCACCCAGCCATACGCAGCATTGGCCTGGTCCGCTGTGACTATGCTTATCCCTGTGAGTTGTGTGATTTTGTCCCAACTATCCAAGCTAATCAGTCGAAGCTGGCACAAAATGAGATGGGGAAACATGAGAAGATGATAGAAGGATTTGCAGTCATCAACGACATTCAGTTGTATTGGAAGGTCGGGCAAGAGACCTATTTTCAAGCCTCCAAAGAGTCGACCAGCCAGCAACTTGTCGATGCGCTCGTTGAGGTATACTCAAACATCTTCAAGTATCAGATAACGGCCATCTTGCACCTTGCGAAATCTCAGTTCAAGCGTGCATTCGCGGCCCTCAGCCTGGACTGGGCGGACCAGGCGGAAGCTATCCGGGCCCTTAGCAAACGTTGCAGCGACAAGATGCCTCTGGCCCAGCACCTACAGAACCAACACAACGCCGAAGTTCTGCAGAAGCAGATAGACGCCTCAGTTGACATACTCGGGAAGATCCTGGAATCACTCAGACCTGACAGAACAGAGACCCGCAAGTACGAGGAAGATTCAGCCAAGAGTGAGTTGCTTAGGGACCTGATCCCGAAGCCCGAAGACGAGAAAGACAAGTCGAACTATGAAAGCGACAAGAATTTCAACCCTCAAAGACTCAAAGATACCTGTGAGTGGCTTCTTCAAGATAAACTCGATCGGTTCCAGAACTGGAGGGACAGGATGGACCCCGCGTTGCTCCTTGTATACGCTGGTCCAGGCTGCGGCAAATCAGTGCTATCGCGATGTCTCATCGATGAAGGGCTGCTGTCTACCAGGCCCATTGCTTCGACTACCTGCTACTTCTTCTTCAAGGATGGCCTCTCAAACCGCAACAATGGGGCCAGCGCCATGGCTGCAATCCTGCATCAGCTGTTCTCACACGACCCCAGCGGCGAACTGATCAAGATTGCTCTGCCGTATCACAAAACATGGGGTCAAAGCCTGGCCAAGAATCTGGACCAACTCTGGCAGATATTTCTCGAGTGTGTCAAGTCTCCAGAGGCAGGCCATGTTGTTTGTGTGCTCGATGCACTAGATGAATGTACACAGGACAGCGACAAACTTGTTGACAAGATCAAACAGTTCTGTTGTGAACAACAGGTGGCAGACGAGCGCCGGGTGAAGTTTTTCATCACTTGCCGCCCATACGACCATATTCTAGATTCACTAGAGTTTCCTCCTAACGATGATCTATCAACCAGCTTCAGAGTTGACGAAAGTTCAGACGACATCAGACGAGACATTGATCGTGTGATCGACCACCAAATCCATTTCAGCGATGTAGGAAAGCGACTCTCTTCCTCAGATAAGGACTTGGTTTCCCAGAAGCTCATATCCATGGAGAATCGAACGTACCTGTGGGTGAAGCTCATCTTTGATGAGATTCTGGCCAAGAGAAGCTTGTACAGTAAAAAGCTCCAAGATCGACAAGTCATTGATATCCAGCTTGCCAAGCTCAGTATGGGACGCATACGAGGAGATCCTATCCCGCAACCAGGACGAAGAGCAAACAGAGCTGCTTCTTCGAATCGTCTTGGCTGCGGAGCGACCGCTGACGCTCGACGAGGCGAACTACGCTTTGACGCTGGCATCCGCCGAACCCCAAGGATTTGCTTCCCATGACGAACTGATGCAGGATCTCTGGTCAGCGGACTCGATTTCGTCTGTTATCCAGAACCTCTGCGGCCTTTTCATTAGCGTGTACGACAGAAAGCTATACTTTATCCACCAGACAGCAGAGAGTTTTTTGGTCGACCCCAAGCCGGAACGCAAATGGAAGGGTCGCTTCAGCCATGGGAGTGCTCACGAAACTCTTGGGCTATGCTGTGTTCGCTACTTGAATCTCATGCGCGGTATCCGCACTGAAAACGTTGCTGGCCGTGAGTGGAAGCCCAGTCATTTTATCGACTACTGTGCAGCCAACTGGATAAGCTATTTCATCAGCCTCGGCGAACCCTCGACCCTCGTGCGAAAGGAGGCACGGAAAGTATGGGGAACACCCGATGAGCTTTGCAAGTGGTGGATACCAAACTGGAGATCCCATAACAAGTCAGCAGCAAACGGGGATTTCTGGCGGAAAGCTCCTGACCTGACATTGGTGAGCTACTTTGGTCTTCTTCCACTGGTTTGTGATATTCTAGGAGAAACGGATACAGACCTGAAGCATGTGAGCCCCATTGGCACACCTCTTCAAGCAGCTGTAGCCCAAGGGCATGATAGGGTGGTAAAGTTCTTGTTGGACAAGGGAGCAGATGCCAACTTGGGGGGTGGACTATGGTCAACTCTACTGATAGCAGCATCGTCAGAAGGCCATGCGAACGTGGTAAGAACTCTCTTGATGAAAAAGCACGGCGTAAATATCAACGTTAGGGATGGCTTCTCGAGTGCTCTCGACCACGCTCTTCGACGCGCCAACATGAAGCTTGTCGATTGCTTCTTAAAGGAGCGCGACGACTGCGACATCACTGAGGACACGGTACTTGCTGCCTTTCAGAGTCCACAAGCTACACAAGCCATCAAAGCGCTCTTGGAGTACAGACGGGACGCTATTAGAATAACGGAAAACGTCATCTCGGGCGCAGAGGACTTTGGTTCCGAGGCCCTAGAGCTACTCCTGCGAGAAGTACCCCATACGCTGGAGATCAACGATAGAGTTGTCCAGAATCTGTTTGAATCGTTCGATGCGAACATCGTTCGGCTGGTTTTTGAACTGCGGCCGGGAGATATCGAGATCACGGACTCGCTATTGGAGGCGGCAGCAGGTAGCTATGCCGGAGTTAGCACCTTGAAATGGCTACTTGATGAGCACGGAGAAAAGGTCAACGTCACCGAGGATGTTGTCATCAGCGCTGCTGAGAACAAGGTGCATGGATATGATTTATTCGCAGTGCTTTGGGAGAAGAGACGGGGTCAGGTCAAACTAACAGATTCAGTTGTTCGGGCTGCGCAGGGGAACGAGTGGTGGGGGGCGCAGATCTTGGAACTTGCTCGCAGTTAGCCAAGTCATCCAAGGGTCGATGTTAGAACTACTATCAATGGAATAGAATGAGACGTCGCATGTTGCGGCTCTGGTTAGGGCGCCAAGAAGCTATAGCTCAAGTTATAACTACAGCTAAAAGCTTTGGGAACCAGGCGCTTCAACATGTGTAATGCCTTATCTCCTCTCGGCCAACTCGGGGTTACATAACTCGCTACTAATTTTGCATCTTCTTGCTGTGAGACTTTGTTAGGAGAAGTAAAAATATGACTGATTAGCTGACGCATGGAAAACCGGCGAACATTTTAAACACCAATTCTCTTCAGCTAAGAGAATTCAGCTAAGAGAAAACCCACCTTTATCGCTAATCAGGCCCCTCTGGTCACTTACTTGGCCCAGCTCAGCTGAAGAAGGTTACAGAATTTGAACCCGCGGTTCAAGCCTATTGCTGCTGAGAAAACCAGTTGTTGGGCATTGGGTAGCGCCCGGCCGGTACGCCACCAACCCGCCAAGCTGCATATCCAGACCAGGCATATTACGGCGCCGGAAGCCTGTACCGCCTCTGCAGACGATCGAGCTGATAGGGACCAGACGAAATCGTAATGGTTGGCCAGACCTTTTAGAACTCCAGCGGCATGCTGTCTCATCTCAATGGGCGTTTGATATGGAATAGGAACTAGGTGTTTTTTTAGACTGCAGGTGTTGCAGAAGGATATCTAAAAGCGCGCTGTCTCTTCGTCCGAGAGGTTGTTGCTCTGTATAACTACAGTGCCCGCATTGAACTATATAGTCACGAATGTTCGCCGAAATCTGTCCCAGCTTGCCTATACAAAATGCTTGATTAAAATACATAGTAAATCCTAGGCAATCTGACCCCTCCTATAGCTTGCTCTTAAGCTCTGTACTAGCGGTAGCAAGGAGAGTTCGCTTGCTGTTACCGCCATGTTCAACTGGAACAGGGGCATCAAAGACTGTGGCACCTGACTTTGTCTTTCTGTCCTTCGCCTCAACATACTCCCTCTCTCCCTCTCCGACGTATAGCTGCCTCGGCCTCCAGATCTTGACGCCTGAAGGGTTCAGCATCATCTGCCTCCAGTGCGCCAGCCAGCCCACACATCGCGGGACAGCAAACAAGACGGGATAGAAATCCAGCGGGAAGCCCATGGCCTGGTAAATGAGACCAGAGTAAAAGTCGACGTTGGGGTACAGGTTCCTACTCCGCATGAACTCGCTCTTTCTGGCGTAGTCGGCAAGCGTAAGGGCCGTGTCGAGGAGCTTGTTCCGGCCGGTGACTTCAAAGACTTCCTCGGCTAGCTTGCGGATGGCTGTCGAGCGTGGGTCGACGTTCTTGTAGACGCGGTGGCCGAATCCCACCAGCACCCTCTCCCTCCTCTCCACTGCTTGCATGAACGCCGGAACGTTCTCGGGAGACCCGATCTCGATAAGCATTCTGATTGCTGATTCTGAGGCTCCGCCGTGGGACGGCCCGTAGAGTGCCGCGCATCCTGCAGCGACCACACTGTAGGGGTCCACCAGAGAGCTTCCTACTTGCATGACTGTGGCAGTAGAGCAGTTGACCTCATGGTCGGCATGGATGATAAAGAGCTTGTCCAGCGCCTTGGCAAGAACAGGGTGCGGTTGGTAATCCGTCTCGGAGAGATTGTCCAGCAGATACAGGAAGTTTCCGGTGTACGACAAGTCCTGTGCTGGCCGATTGAAGGGCCGACCCTGTCGCATTCTGTACGATGCCGCCGCCAACGTCGGGGCCTTTCCGAGGATCCTGAGAATCTGCTTATCCAGCATTTGGAGAGCCTCCATGTTGCCGGAGGCAGCGTTGGTGTAGAGCTTCTGGCCGGCAAGGGATGGGTTGGCTTCCGGCGCAAACGCTCCAAGTGTAGCGAATGCCGCGGTCAACATGGACATCGGATGAGAGTCATAGCGGAATGACTTGAACATGTTCTCGATGTCGCTGTGAATGTACGTGTGGTGCATCACCTCGCCATGCCAGACGTCGTACTGCGGCTTTGTCGGAAGCTCGCCATAGATGAGAAGATAAGCAGACTCGAGAAAGTTGCTCTTTTCCACAAGCTGCTCAATCGGGTATCCTCGGTAGCGGAGCACGCCGTCCTGGCCGTTGATGTAGGTGATCTTGCTCTGCACGACAGCCGTGTTCATGTAGGCGGGATCATAAACCCTAAGGCCCTGTGTTGTTTCATCTTCTGGTCGATCATTACTGGCTTCGGCTTTGATCTTCTTGAATTCCGTTGCCGGGATGGAATTGTGAGTGATGGGGATCTCGTAGACCTGGTTGGTTCTGTTGTCCACAACCGTCAGCGTTTCACGCCGGGACTTGTTCTGTGCCGAAACCATGATGAAAAAAAATACAAGATGAGGAAAGAAAGGATGCTCTGGAGATGATAGAAGAGATGGGAATAAGCAAGAAGTCATGGTGGTTTATTAAGATTTTCACGAGCGACGTAATAATAGGGGTCACGTGGAGCTCAACCTCGGCAAAATACATACCGACGGAGACCAGGGTGCTTGTGAGGACCTCGGCCTGTAACGGGTCTCCACCACGAGATATATATCAACTTTAAAATGACATCCACTCGCTAAAGAGCTCGTTATGACTATCTTGCCAAATTTCTCACGAGTTTGCGTGTTTAGCAAGGCCTTTGCACTGCATACGATGAAGAACACGCACCTGTGAGGCGACGAAAAACATGTGAACAGGTAAGGCACTATGGCTTGAAATTTCCCTCAACATGAGGCCAAAACTTGGCCGATTATTTCCGTAATAACACATAGAGCCTTACCAACTCTACAGTCTTAATTCTTCCTAAATAATCACAACTTTAGGCTCGCTACAATAATGACATGTGTTGTGAGTCCTATTTCCTGACCACCACCCAGGTGGGGTTGCACCAGTGAACTTTGAAGCTCTGTCTCATGTGACGGTTGGTGGCTGACGTGCTGGCGTTTCACTCGTTCATTCCAAGAAACATGTGAAAGGAAGGATTACGGTCACAATCAGATGTATTCTTTTGCTTTTCACAATTTCAAAAACGCGAAGGCAAAAAAAAAAGAATATTCTGCTTGAGCGCTAGGTCGCTTTCCTTGTTCGCCCAACAGTAGTTGACGTCTTGCCTGACAGGTCGGATACAGGGGGGAACGTTGGTCGCGGGGCAGAGAGAAACAATAAAATAGGTACCCATCAGGGGCAATAAATTAGCCCAGTATACAGCTTGCGGCTGTTGTTGAGCAGTGGAGTTTCTGCTCGGAGGTGGGCAGGGTTAAAACATGTCCGTTGGTCACATAGGTGAGAAATGTGCATCCTCTACCCTGGATTTCGGCCATCAAGCGCCACAAAGCTCACAATATGGTGGAAGAAGGGGAGGCAAAGACCCAAGTCGCATACAGGCATATGATGACGCGTGAGCTCTGCCGAATATACTAAACCAAGAAGTAATGAATTAATAAATGATCTAAAAGCTGTTGCTCTGATCCGAAGCTGAAAGAAATAAGGTTTAAGTTTACGTCGCCGGATTGTGGTCACAGTGGGCCGGCCTCCTCGGAAGCCGCCTCCGGGCTCGTTGCTCCGGCCGGGCTTGTCTTTTCCATATCTCCGGACCACCGGTCGAGTAGCTCTATACAATTTCTTATCCTTTGGTTCCAAGCTAGTATATTTCAACAGCG
Organism: Fusarium albosuccineum; assembly: GCA_012931995.1. Taxonomy (NCBI): domain Eukaryota; kingdom Fungi; phylum Ascomycota; class Sordariomycetes; order Hypocreales; family Nectriaceae; genus Fusarium; species Fusarium albosuccineum. Next base: position 2,255 of record JAADYS010002225.1, on the reverse strand, counting down.
GTACAATCAATGTACGAAGTTTTTTCTTACTACGTGCCATAGTCCAAGAGCTGAATGTGAAGCATGTTTAACACCAAAACATCGTCAAGAGGCAAAATCTATGTTAAAATCCAAGCATGTTCCAATTCGTTGTTCTAGTCTGCAATTGATCTTGCTCTATTCAAGCCCTTGCCGAGCCCATAACGAGAACGCTCCGGAATCGTACCTTATTCTCCAGCATGTGCTTCATAGCTTCTTCGGCATCTTCTAGAGCGAATCGTTCCACCAAGCATCTAACACCGTGCTCCCTAGCGAACTCTATAGCATCTTCACAGTCCATAGCATGTCCCCCAGGCCATCCATGTACGGATACAGCCTTGGTGATGAGGTCCACACTATTGATCTCGACAGGGCCCACGGGCGCCAAGATGCAAAGCTTGCCTGTCGGCCGTAGCCCACCCGTCAAAGGACTGATCGCCTTCGGATTAGGCGCAGTTGCAAGGATCAATGAAGCGCCGCCCAATCTCTGCAGGCCCTCTGCGGCATCCTCAACGCTCGTGTCGATAAAGTCTCGAGCGCCCAGTTCGATTGCACTCTTCTTCTTGCCAGCGCTGGAGCTGAGGACTACCACCCTGTATTCCATCTTGCTTGCATACTGAACAGCAAGATGGCCGAGGCCGCCTAGGCCCTGCACCGCCACTAGACTTCCTGGTTCAGCCGCCATTTTGCGGATTCCATTGAATACAGTGACGCCAGCACAGAGCATCGGTGCGACTCCAGCCGGATCCAAGTCCTTAGGGATACGAACGACAGCCTCAGACCTGAGCAGGACGTATTCAGCATATCCGCCGTCTTGAGAGATACCGTTTGCGCTTCCGTTAGAGCAGATCTGGAACAAGCCAGCATAGCATTGACGGCATGTGTGATCGTGTCCTAATTACAAATGTTATTACATGCTTGCATCAAAGCTTGACAGAGGTGCAGCTTACCGCCATGCCATGCTCCACCAACACGCTGTCCCACCACGATTCTTGTCACGTCCTCGGCGACCGTAACGACGTCACCTACAAGCTCGTGCCCAGCGACTCGGGGGAAGAGGTGAGGGCCGAATTGGCCTTGCTGCAATCCTGCATCGGAGTGGCACACTCCACATGCTAGCACCTTCACGAGCACCTGACCCTGGCTAGGTTGCTTCAGTTCCAAATCCACGATCTTAAGAGGAAGGCCAGGGCCTTTAATGATGGCCGCCTTGTAGGTTTTGGGCAAGTGAAACGCCATTTTGTTGTTGAATGGAAGAAGGCCGGCAGGCTAGAGAATGGATTTCAGACTTGAACTTCTCAAGATGTTGTATTCTTGGATCATCTATATAGTGGAGATTACGGAGTTTGCGCTTCTCGGATCTAGGAACTCTGCCATGTTCTCAGCGCAGGAGCTCCGAGTGGGCGAGTCGTTTCACTTTGGACAGCGATAGAAAATAGATACATAGTGGGCAGTTCGGTCTCCGAGGAGATGAGTCCCACGCAGACCATCGGACATAACCCAATATCGCGGTGATAAAACTGCTGAAAAGAAGGGCATATATACCGATTGAAGCCGCTGTACCTAACTAACTATTGGTGCAGCACCTGTTTTTTGGTGCAGTGGTTAGGTACTTTCCAACACAAACCCGCGCCTTGAAATTCGGCAGCCTTGGTTATCCCGAAAGTGGTTTTCCTCATGGCTACCACCTTCATGAGCACCCGTCCCAGGTCGGGCTGCTTCAGTTTCCCGTTTTAATAAGGATCTTCTCTATATAGATTTGGTGTAGAAATGCACGTCTGGTACTATACAATAGATTTGTGGTGGTCTTCGTCTTCCCTGCCGGGCCTGGCCCCAAGCAACTCGGATATTCCGCCGTTGGACAACACGCCAGGTTTGCGGCCAGCCGGGTTGTGCGTTAATCCGTGCCGCTCTGCCGGTTGTGACTCCACACTGAATTTCCTGCCAATTACATGCCTCGCTGTCAAGTGTGCCAGTGTTTTTCGGTGCCTACAGGTCGGCCGGTGCTCCCTTTACCATTGGGCCCTGATCGGTGTTTGACATGAATACTGTTTTCTAATACGAAGGGTGGGGTAAAACGAAGGCTATATCTATATGGGTAGCGATTTTTGAATTTATTGCTGCTTGACATGGAAGGCAGAGTTATGTAAGCTTCTTAGATATACCTTTTCTACGCTAAACTCTGATAAGTATAGGTGCTAAGAAAAGACCTACTTTTTTACCCGTTGGCTCATGTG
>JAADYS010002224.1:0-10689 GCA_012931995.1 Fusarium albosuccineum | reverse complement strand
CTTCCGGATCTCTCGGCACCCAGAGGGCCCAAAAGAGCCTCAATCCAGGCCTCCCTTTTCCCCAGAAACTCCCCGCCCGTCACATGACCCCCTCCATGCCCTCTCCCGCCCTCGCTCTGCAATTAGGAAGGTCCCAAGCCGGGACTTTTTCCCACGTCACGGCCTCCCCGGACGACACGCCCCGGACTCCTTCCACCCCCGGGAATAGCGCCCGACCAGCCGCCGAGCGAGAGACCGCCGAGCAGGAAAAAGGACCACCGCTACAATGGGACCTTGCAATAATTACGAAATACGTCTCCTCCTCTTCGCAAAAGTCCCAGCCCTCTGTCAATGACAACAAAAGGTCGTCCATCAGGTAATAGAAACTTACCTGCGGCGAACCGTCTGTTGTGTCGGGCCCACGACGCTCTCCAGATGAAACTCGTGTCTCCTCACATCATGATCATGATTCAATATTGTCTCTCGACTCCTTTACCGCCGAGCCCTGGACCGTTCCGACAGTTTCCATGTTACGTTGCTTCGCTCCGAGCTTGCCATCGCTGCCTGCGCGCCTTGTACCTTTACTTCCATTCCTTGTGGTATCTTGTGTCCTTGTTCACCTTGCTTCACCCGCCAGCTCACTTGTAAACCAAAGATGCTGATGATTCCATATAGTTAAGGTTACAGAATATGGTCCTATAGGCCCCCTCGTACATTCAGGCCAAGGCTCCCTCTCCTTGCTTTAGCCATTCTTGCTGTTCGTCGTCCTGTCTCAGCATTCCCCCTTTCATCATTTTGTGCACCATCCAAGTCCCCTCTCTATCGCTGCCCCCGTTCGCTTTTTGTGAGAATATACACGATCATTAGAAAGTAATGATGCCAAACCAAAGCTCCTAGCCAGGACCTTTCTCCCCTTTTCCGCTGAATCCGTGGGCCAATCATCGGTTGGGGGAGCATTAGATGCAGATGCAGTGCGCAAACCAGCGAAACTGAAAAACGAACAATCATGACTCCGAGTTCCCAACTCCAACCTTCCTCCCAAAGGGAATGCCAAACTCCGCCTCCCCCCTTTCCTTCCCATCGACATCTGTAGAGTGTTTGCTGTTCTCCTGACGTCCTCATATATTCCACGCCTTGATAGACGAAAGGGTCCCGGTTTATAAGCCTCAACGGGACCCAATGCCTGATACATGGACAAATCCAACTGACAACGACGTGCCAGTCTTATCTTTGTCACGCTTTGTGCCTATTGTCTAGGCATTCTGGGGCTGAGCGCCGCCACGGCCACGGGGAGCACCACCTCGGCCTCGACTCTGACCCGAGAAGTTGCCCCTGGGGCCCTGACCGCCGGATCGACCGCCCTCAATACCACCGCGTCCACGGCCGCCGGAGATGCCGCCTCGACCTCCGTAGCTGCTGCCACCATAGGCGTTAGCCTTAGGGCGGCGAGGCTCAACAACAATGTTCTCTCCATTCACGGTATGAGGGTTGGCAGCAGCGGCGGCCTGGTAACCCTCAGGAGTCTTGTACTCAACGAAGGCACAGTTCTATGCGGTATTAGTATATACAGTTTCAGTAACCTAGATGATATTGTCAAACGTACCTTCTGGCGGTTGATGTCGAAGTAGGTAAGCTCGCCAAAAGCAGCCAGAGCATTCTTAAGATCGGCATCCTGAACCTTGTCGGTCACGTACTTAACATAGCCAAGAGTGCCTTCCTTCTCAGTGGGGGGTGCAGAGATGGACTGGGGTCGGTTCTGTCGCTTGGAGTCGGCACCAGCAGTTTGCCAGCCAGCAGCATCCTTGCCAGCAGCCTCAGTAGCAGGAGCGGGAGCAGCGGCGGGAGCAGCAGCAGCAGGTTGAGATGTAGGAGCGGCGGCAGCGGGTGCCGGAGCTCGGCTTTGGGCAGAGACGGGAGGAGTAGGAGTCTTGGGAAGAGGAACAACGGGTCTAGGGAGAGCGGCGGCGGCGCGGCTGGCCCAGGTCATCGGCTTAGGAGGAGCAGCAGGCTGAACAGGGGCGGGGGGAGCTGCGGCAGCAGCCTTGGCAACGGGTGTAGGGCTGGGGTCCTTAGGCTTCTCGGGTTCCTTGACGTCCTCTTCAGCAATCTCCTGGGCGGCAGCTTCGGCATCAGCAGCGGGAGCCTCCTCAGTCTTAGTCTCGGGGGCCTTAGCCTCATCCACCGAAGATTCAGCGGTGCTACCATTCAGAGTCACACTGTCCTTAGATGTGGAAACCTCTTCGAGCTTCTGGTCCACCACAGCAGGATCAAGCTGAGGAGACTCATCCTTGGTCTCCTCAACAGACTTGGGGGCCTCGGGTTCAACAGGAGCAGCGGGTTCCTCAGCCGCGGCCGGCTCTTCAGCTGGCTCCTCGGGAGCAGCAGCAGACTCGTCATCGCTCTCCTCGTCGATGTATCGCAGGATGTCGTTCAGGACGAAGTAACCGGAGGGCTGCTGAGCGAGAACAAAGGTCTGAACGAACTTCTTGGGCTCGCCGGCCTTGTTGGAGGTTTCGCCAATGACCTGGATGACAATGTTGTCGAAAGAAGCCTGGGAGTCGACGTTGGATACTCGGACCTTGCAGTCTTGGAAGTCGAGCGCCTTAATGCGTTCTTGGATGGCCTATTATTGTGATGTTAGCAGTTGTACCAGGTCCATGTCTGAGATTGCAATGTACCTGTCGGCCAACCGAGACGTTGGCGACCTCAGCTTCAAGACCGTATACGAATTGCGAGCGCTTGCCGTAGAAGAGCTGTTGAGCCAGTTAGCGAATGTTTTGGCGCGCACACAATGAAGTTCGTCATACGTGGAGCTTCTCGGGTGATTTGCTCAGGGTCGTATAGTATTGCTCGACAAAGTACCAGCCAACCTCGTCCTTAGAAAGGTTGCTGTTAGCAGCGGCGGCGGCGGCAGAGGTGTCGGCAGAAGGGGTAGCGGCAGCGGCAGCGACGGCAGGAGGAGCTGTTTGTTGTTGGTCGGCGGATTCCTTATACTGGTCCTGGAGGGTGAAGTTACCGTTGGAGGCCATGATGGCTGTGTGGCTGTGAAGTATCTGAAGGGTGACGAAAGAGCGAAAATTAGGGCGAGTGCGCAGTCGACGAGGTTTTGATCGCGAGAGATGCGAAGGGAGATGGGAAAAGGTCGAGGGAGCGCAGTCTGAGCTACTCGGATGGGCTGAAGATGGTGGCCGTGCTCGGTCGAAGGTGGAGAGTCGAAGTTGAGTACGGAATCGAGTAGGGCACGCCTGATGACAAACCGGGGTCAAGAGGGTTCGCAGATGGAGGCGACGACGATGTGGAAACCGGGAGGGGTGGCAAGGGTTGAAGACGGAAAGGCTCGCGGCGAACGGGACGTCGAAGGAGAGAAACCCTGCACGATGGAAGGCGGAAGATAAAGATGAAAATGGGGACGGGGACGCGAAGAGGAGGAAGAGGGCGAAGCAAAGCGGATATGACGCGAGGTCTTTGGAATGAGGTCCGGATGATGTGGTGTTGGGTTGGGTTGGTGGTTGATTGTGGAGGTTGTGTGAAAAAACCACTGGGCACGCACAACAATGAATGACCTGGGCTCCATTGCTTGCTTCCCATTGCTTCCTTCCATGCTACGCTAGGCTAGCTCTCGGGCTGGAGGCGCCTGGTCCGTGCGTCCTCTCCCACGACATCATGTTCGGAACGGAAGCGAGGAGGTTTTCCCGAACCACGGAAGTATTTTTTCTTTGTTTCTCTATTCTTCTTGGCGCCAATGGCGTATGACGAATTCCCTTGGAGCTTGGTGATCCTCCAGCTCCAAGACAAGGCGAGCCCGCTTTGTTGTATCGAGGACAAGGCCAATTCTTCCGGCAATGCGCAGCTCCAACGTTCTTCGGTCGTCCCATGTTCCACATGGCACTAGTCTCAGGGATCCTCGCGTTGACATTATGTAGCATAATCGTACACAACCCTGTCATTGCTGCAGAGCACGGGGAATAAAGTTGGTTTCGGACACCATCAGCCGCTTGCCGTGTTTAAGACAGCGATCTCGGAATGTGATCAGCGGTTACAGCTTGGTAGCACTGCGTTTAGCAGAACTAAGACTGCAACAACTAGGTAGACAACAGAGCACCCCGGCTTTGCATTTCCTCCTCAACCCGATAATCACATCCAGCATCACAGACAAGTCACTCATCTTAGATCTGGGGGCAATGGCAAGCGCAAAAGACCTTCGCTCAAAAGATTCCGCCGTGTCTCATTCTCCCTAAGCTTGGTGGCCCTAAGCCAAACCAACCAGTACAACTTGGCGCAATCGATCCGCACGATGAGCACTCTGGTGATATTGTGCATAAATTAACAGTGGATGGGCCTGTTTCCGAATTTCGAGCTATGCCGTGTTCCAATCATACCTTGCTAGCCACGTGAGCTGGCGTTGAGGAGCCTACCAACCGTTTGGTATGCTTCGTGCCTGTCAAAGAACCTGCAAACGATGCGGTGATTTCTTACAAGAATTTTCTCAGCAAGATGTTCTTTCAGTTGCGTTGCAGCGAGAGACTCTGGTGGTTGGGCTTCGGCTACCTAGCCATTTGGCATTCTGAGAGGGCCGGTCATCGACCTGAACATAGGCGAATTAAGCTAGGTATCTAGATCTACTTTCGTGAACGCCAATCGAAAGGCTCTCAAGGTTTCTCATCGTGTCCATTCTACGAGACATCAAGCAGGAGCCTCATTCTGCAATTGAAGATCTCGACGCCTCCACGGTCTCGTTTCAACCTACGCCCGCTCAATAAGGCAAAGTTCCGACGGACGAGTCGGGAAGGAAATCCTCAACACGGAGAATAATTGCTGTGGAAAGCTTTAGAGAGACGAAGGAATAGTAATTCATAGTTTCCACGGAAATGAACAGGCCCATATTCAAGCGAACTCTCCGTATGAAGTTGAGCGAGGATCTCGACATTGACTGGGGACGGGGGAGGAGTTGCGCTGGCCTCGAAGCAACACCGCCGGGACCTGTTGTCTCTTCGACAAATTTAGGTCAAGATCTTCAACTATGTCAGAGGAAATTTGACAGGTTTTCGCCATCTGAATCTATGTGCCTTTGAGAACTCCCACGAATAGCAGCTAACATGGAGTCGTGTAAGGTGATTACCGGATTGGGATTATGGTGAGTGGGTAGACCCCTGCTGCTCCCCTCGGTGAAGGCTCCAATGCGGGGTCCCACCGCCCACCTGAATTTTTTGGTGCCGGCCTCGAAAAATTTCCACAATCTTATCAGCGGTGCCTCTCTGCAGCCGACTACTCAACTTTTACAAAAAAATTTGCCTTTTCTTCGCATATCAATCAATTACTGTCCACGCGACTGGGACATACGAAGAAACTATTCTCCGTACCAAATAGATCGAGCTAGCCACACTATTCCTACGCCAAAATGCCCAAGTCGAAGCGCGCAAAGGTCGTCCACCTCACCCAGGTGTCCAAGAAGACGCGCGAGAACAAGGACAAGCTATTCCAGAACATCCGCGATGCCGTCCCCGAGTACCAGAGCTGCTTCGTCTTCAGCGTCGACAACATGCGCAACAGCTACCTCAAGGACGTGAGACGCGAGCTCTCCGACAGCCGGTATGTCGACCCTTTGCGAGAAGACTGCGAGGTGGACGATTAACTGAATTTCTGCAGACTCTTCTTCGGCAAGACAAAACTCATGGTCAAGGCTCTTGGCCAGACCCCCGAGGAAGCCATTGCCCCTGGCATCGAGGATCTCACCCGCTACCTCACCGGCACCGTTGGCCTGCTCCTCACCAACCGCCCCGTCGAGGAGATCCTGGGCTACTTTGACAACCTCGCCCCCGTCGATTTCGCCCGCGCCGGCGTCACCGCCACCCGCGACTTCTCCATCCCCGCCGGAATCGTGTACGCCACCGCCGGCGAGGTCCCTGCCGAGCACGACGTGCCCCTCGAGCACAGCATCGAGCCCGAGCTGCGCCGCCTCAACGTGCCCACCCGCATGGTCAAGGGCCGCGTCGTGCTGGGTGATGCGTCCGGTGAGGGCGAAGACTACGTTGTCTGCAAGGAGGGCGATGTTCTGGACTCGCGACAGACGAGGTTGCTCAAGCTGTTCGGCGTGTGCCTGAGCGAGTTCAAGGTCAAGGTGTTAGCGTAAGTTTTACAACTCCGTAAGTCCATTGTAGCATTGAGGACTAACACAAACTGCAGGTACTGGAATTCTGCAAGCTCCGAGGTGACAGAGGTCAATCCCGCTGTAGATGAGAACTAGACGAGCTCAGGACGCTCACAAAAACACGGTGCTAAGACGTTGGGTTTGATTTCTGTTTATGGAATGACTGATACCAGCAATGAACTTTTTTATGGGATCTCGGCGTTGAGGACCATGGGACATATGGAGGGCATCATGTATTTGCACAGTAGAACCCGCCCTTTGAAATGACAACCTTTTCAGAATACCTCACAACCACTCAACATGGAACTTCACTTATTACGCTCTTGAGTCGCTGTTTAAACTGCTGCTTTAACATGAAAACTCCTAAGTGATACATCAGAGTCGGCCTTCTCGGCCAGCCTAGGCGACATCTCGGGGGTCAGCAGGTCACGGAGTCCTTACCCTGACCTTACCTATGTTGCGTGTTACGGCTGGTTCACCACTGAAACTTCCCCTTTCCCATTTTTTCTTCCTCTCCCAGAGAAACCAATTAGAATACATAAAAAGAGAATGTTACCTTCCACCTCGCCTCATATCGAAAGCCCGTCAAGGATATACTGAGGGTATTGTCGACTTCGTTAAGGAACTGATGTCAACTCGGCGAGCTAGGTGGAGAGCAAAACAAGTTAAGAGAGACTGGCGAGTCCAGAATGGGGCCAAATAAGAAAGGCCCGATGGCGTCCGAGGTAGTCGGTGATTGTCGATGATGTGCTTACCCTTGGTGGAAAAGGGGAATGAATAAATGCCTGGAAGTTTGAGAATCGACAACCCACTCAAAGGAAGAGAGAAATGCCGCTTTAGTATCGGCGCAACTTCCTAGGATCCTCGTAGCCGCCATCGTAGCCGCGCTTCCGGCCGCCGTCGTCCTCACGGGGTCTGTCGTAGTCTCGGTCCCTGTCGCGATACCCACCTTCTCTTCCACCTTCTCTTCCACCCTCTCTTCGACCGATGGGTTCCATGTTGCTTCCGGTGCGCCGGTTATCGCGATCTCCGAATCGGCCGCCATCGCGGTAGCCACCGCCGCCGCCGCCGCCGTGTCTGTCGTCATATGAGCGGCCGCCGCTTCGCGAATCATACCCACCGGGGCCTCGATCACCCCTACGGTCGCCGCCGCGGTCGCCTCGGTCACCTCGGTCGCCATAGCCTCCGTTCCTTCGGTCGAATCCGGGTCCGGATGGCGCGTCGCTTGGTGCGCCGTATCCGTTTCTATCGCCACGGCCATAGTCACCACCTCCGCTTCGGAAGCCACCCCGGCCGCCGTAACCTCGTCGGAAACCACCCCGTCCGCGTCCACCATCGAAGCCCTTGAAGCCACCGCGGAAACCACCGCCAAAGCCACCAGGGCCCATGGGACGAGAAGGCATGGACCTGGTGTATCCTCGGCCACCAAGGCCACCGCCAAGTCGTCGAGGCCGCCACCCCTTAACGGTTCTGCCTCGTTCGACATCTACCTTGATACGACGATCCTTGATGCGAATGCCATCGCAAGAATCCAAGGCAGCTGCTCGTGGTTGCGCCGGATGGCGCAGGTGTCAGTCAATCTTACCATAAATAGTACCTCGCGTGCTGAACGAATTTGACAAAAGAAAAGGAAGAAGCAGAGACAGGCATGCTTGAGGGCCCTTGTGTCTCGCTATATACTTCGAGAGAAGGGCAGGCTTGAGGGCCGCATCTCAAAAGGAACATCCAGGGAAGGAAACAATGTCTAGTCAGAAGGGGGATAGGGGGTGGGTTTACCTCTCATGTCTTTCTCTCGTTCGAAAACGACGAAAGCATAGCCTCGGTGAGGCTTCTTCTTCTTATTCGGTTTTTCATGAGCGTGGGTGTCGACAACAATGCGAATCTGGACGGGGTTAGCAAATGATCTGACGATGGCTTCATTAGGGCCACATACGCGCTCAATAGGGCCGAAGCGACCAAACTCCTTTTCCAAGTCCCTCTCATCAGCATCATAGCTAAGACGCGCAACAATCAGGGTCTTGAAGGCGTCGCCGCGGATATTGGGGTCCTCGTTGGGTTTGTCTGTACACTTGGTTAGTGATTGCGCTTCTGTCACATGGCTGGGGGTCGTCTCACAATTCTTGGGCGCTTCCGTAACGAGCTGCTCCAGGTCTTGCTGCTTCTCCTGCTTCTTCCGGTCGCGTCTCTGCAGCCAGCTTTCGGTTGGCTCGTACTTGTCCGTCTCCTTGTATTTCTGAAGCTCGGGGAGGAATTGCGCGACGCCGCTGATGGGTGCTGTCTTGCGCTGCTGGGGCGCATAGTCCGGGGGCTCAACCCAGCGCAGGGGTGGTCGCGCGGCGAAGAGCGCGAGCAGATTGGGAGGTAGCTTGTCCGTCATGGCGCTATTGTCGAGTCGAAGATGAATGAGGCGAAAATTAAGCAGCGAAAGGAATGAAATGAAAGAGACGCGTGCGAGCTGCCGTGATAAATGGATGACAAGCTGGGCAGGCAGCACGAAGCTTAATTGGATTGTGTTTGGCGCGCCGTGGGTGAAATTATCCTGAGGACTCGACGCCTGCTCCGAGCCTGAATCGTAGCCGACATTTAACCGTCCGGCGCTAAACCTCTTTTGGGTGCCCTGCACGAGAGCTGATTTTCTGGATGGCCTCGCGTCAGTACATCAAATCCTACTTGATTGTCGCCGTATCATGAGGATAACGATTGACACGGCCAGGCAAACATGACGATCAAGGCGATAAGGCAAATTTCAAAGGGCCAGGTAAGTTTTCCATTGATCACTACAGTTCGTATGGGACTTTGTCACTGACTATTTCCAGAATGGCCTCGGCGCATTCATTCTGCAGTGCAAAAAGTTGGACTTTTACTACTGTGACTGGGCCGGCAGCTCTAAGGGCATGAAGTATGTGGCTCCCTCTCGAGATTGATTTCCCGTTGAACTCTGTCTAACTCTTTAATAGTGGCTTCATCAAGTCCCTCCTCCCCAAGTTCGCCGCCGCCAACCCCCAAGTCGAGTTCTCCATCTCCCCCCGACCGGGCAAGCACCCCGTGGTCATTGGTCACTACATCAATGGCGGGACGAAGCCCATCTGCGTACGGAACATGTCGCCCTATGAGATCCTGCAGAAGGCTGAGCTGCTGCGTGATGCCAGCGGAGAGAAGTTGAAGCGGACCAACAAGGCGGTCACCAGCACCCGACCCAGTGTCCGTGGTATCTGGTCCCCGTACCACGGCAAGGGAATGGTTGTTTAAAAATAAAGGAAAAATCTGACTGGGTTGCTTGGTTTCATGTGTACGTATACCTGTATCGGTTAGGGGCTGCTTGTAGCATTAGGTTGCGAGGGAATTGTACGATTTAGAGTCCAGATCTCCAGAATTATATGGAAGCGTAAATGATGCTATGCCTTCAATGACCTATCACCGACATTACTTCATAACTCGTCCCATTATCAAAAGACCAAATTCGACGAAGACGCAAAATCATGGATGGACCTTGGTCTGCTCGACTCACGACACGCACATGGTTCAACTATTCATGGGTATAATCTTTTTGTTTTCATTCATCATCTACCTGCTCTTTCTTAGAGGCACGGGTATGTCCTCGGCAGAAGAGCCATTTTTACTTTTGATATTGATTCTCTACTGCTTGGTGGCGTTGATGATGTCGATGACTGGAGGAAGTTAGCAAGGATTCCCTGGGGTGACGAAGCAAGTGACTTACAAGCAGGCTTGAGGGAAGCACCGCCGACGAGGAAACCGTCAATGTCGGGCTGCTTGGAGAGCTCGCCGCAGTTCTTCTCGTTCACGCTGCCACCGTAAAGAATGCGGGTCTCGTCGGCAACCTTGTCGCTGATGCCGCGGAGCAGGTCACGGATGGCCTTGTGGACCTCCTGGGCCTGCTCAGTGGTGGCAACCTTGCCAGTGCCAATGGCCCAGATGGGCTCGTAGGCGATGACGATGTTGCTCCAGTCCGAGACCTGGGCCTTGAGGGACTCGAGCTGGGCAGAGACGAACTCGATGGTCTTGCCGGCCTCGCGGGTCTCGAGGCTCTCACCACAGCACCAGATGACCTTGAGGCCGTTCTCGGTGGCGTACTTGGTCTTGGAGGAGACGACGTCGTCGGACTCGCCGAGGATGGTGCGGCGCTCAGAGTGGCCGAGGATGACCCAGTTGATGTTGCTGTCCTTGAGCTGGGTGACGGAGATCTCGCCAGTGTAGGCGCCGTTGGGCTTGTCGAAGACGTTCTGGGCGGCGACCTCGATTTCGGGGCGGATGGTCTCACGGACGAGGGACAGGTAGAGGGCAGGAGGGGAGACAACGACCTCTGTGGGTAAGTGTCAGTTGGTGTTTCAATGATGCTCTGCAGAGCTTGCTTGACCTTGACCATCATGAGGGGTTACGGGCAAACGGGGAGGGGTCTGCGGGGCAGAGGATGCAGAGCTGAGGATACAACTTACCGGCGTTCTCGTCGAGAGTAGCGTTGTTAAGGTTGGCGACAATCTCCTTGATGGACGACACGGAGCCGTTCCTGTTCAGAAAAAAAATGGTGAGCTTCTGGATATAGC
>JAADYS010002223.1:0-10507 GCA_012931995.1 Fusarium albosuccineum | reverse complement strand
ACCTAGCTGGCTAGGTTGGCTTGCCTGGGCTTTAGCCCTATATGAGTCAACGGGTAGTGGCTGGACACGTTTCTATTTGCCTCATCATCGTGACGTGACGTAACGTCTCACATATCTCAAAAGCCTCTCCCTTCTCGCCCCGATTATTGTCGGCAACTCAGTTAATTACGTCCTGTAGCACTGATCTTCCACAAGCATTAAATAGAATGGGCACTATGCTTGGCCTTTTTGTGCGACAACTGAGGTTCAAACCGAAGCCCCTACCACAGGACGTCAGACTGGATGGCAAGAAAGCCCTCGTCACAGGCGCAGGCGTCGGCAGTCTCGGACTTGAAGTTGCCAAGGAGATGGCTTCTCGGGACCTGTCTCCAGTGATTCTAGGAGTCCGTAATACCACGGCAGGCGAGGAAGCGAGACAGCAGATCACCAGCGAGAGCCCATCATGCAACGTGGATGGTTGGCACGTCGACTACAATCCTTCGAAAGCATGGCCCAGCTCTCTGTGCGGCCTAAATCCCTCGATCAACTGGATATCATCATTCTATGTGCGAGCATGAAGAATCTGGAGTATATTAGGAGAGACAGGCCACGAGTCCAATGTTCAGGTAAGAGGGTCAAGTCATATCCTGTGAGAGCACTAATACTACGGGTCGATATCGGGTATTTGCTACATAACTCAGCGATTGCTCCTGTGACCTAGCCTCCTCATCAAAGGTCATTATAAGCACAGTAGTCAAGATTGTTTGGTTTGTTTCCCGCCCACTCAGGGAATGGCACCGACTTTCCAGAGCCACCAAAAACAGCAAAAGTAGCAATAAAGACCATGACTTGAGTACCGCCGTCCAACGCCGCAGAAACGAGATAATTCCACTTAACAAACCACTTAGGTCGATATCGGCGAAGATAAAACTGGCCGAAAGCGCCGAGGATGTAGTAACTCGTGATGGAGGCGTTGAGTCCGACGAAGAGGTAGCCGAGATACCAGAGGATGATGGAAGAGTTGAGGTATGGCCAGATTTTGGACTTGGGGAACAGACGGTGCATGATGTAGAATGGGAGGGGAGCGAGGAAGCCGATGAAGAAGGCGATCGTCACCCACTGATAGCGGGCTCCGATGGAAAACATTTTGGGGGCGATGGACCAGGCGATGGCGAGGGTGTTGAATTGCTGAATTTGAGCGCCAGACCAGATGTTCGTTCCTTCTGCTGACATGAGGATCGGGGCTTGGTTGTCAACGATACTATCAGCGATTAGCGTGGGCCTTGCTATGGGGATGGCAAGATTTTGCGTACCTAATCATCATCACGTAGTTGAGAAGGGCACCAAGAATGCAGCCAATGACTTGAGTGGTAAAAGTGGCCTTGGGAGACAACTTGTTCTGCTGAGCGAGCTTGAGGTCACGAAGCAAGAGGAAGCCCTGCGTCATGGCGTTGTAGGTATAAGATGTGAAGTACATGTTGGCTAGGATCAAGTTAGGTAAGGTCAAGAAAAAAGGGGGATACCATGACTTACCCAAAGGGCGGCCTGGGAACATGTATCCTGCAAGCATCTGAAAGATGGGCTGAAGGTTGAAGCCAAATCCCGTGATGGCATACTGAGCTCCGAAAAAGATCATGAAGATACCAAGGAAGAGAGTAGCCATAATGAATCCCCACCACGGCAGTGTAGACTTCATGACATACAAGCACACAATGCCGATGATGAAACTGGCGGCGAAAATGAGAAAGTACCAGCTGTTAGGAACCTCATCGTAATCGAGCATGAGCTTGTAATGAGGATCGATGGTCGGGTCATCACGGAGCTTGGACTTTTCCTCTTCGGTGCGGCGGCCAGTCTGTTTCCAGAAATAGTAGTTGCTCGGGCGCAGCATCTTCTTCAAGTTGGCCACGGTGATCCATGCCCATCCCAGGCTAACTTCAGCATAGTTCCAGAGAAGCATGTGCACCAGGGTGGCAGTGAGACCAGCGTTGGAGGTGATGAGATAGTTGACGTATGTCGCAGTGAGGTATGGAAGTCCTGCCTCATCGACAGCCTCGTTGTTGACAGTAAAGTCCGAGTTCATGACGGCAGTCTCGTTGTATGCATTGTAGCTGGTCGTGTTGGAACTTCCGTCGTAGAGCAGCTGGGACATGAAAGGAAAGTCCTTGGCTCTCCAGATGTTGCTATAGTAGAGACCCATGGAAATGGCAATACCTCCAAGGTAACCGATGAAGCTGTTGCATAGTGTTTGAAGCGGCATCCATAAAGGCGATCCAAAGCCAGCGATGTAGTTCCAATCAAAGCAGACACTTAGAAGGCCCATTCCCTCATTACCCTGTGAGCCGCCAAAGAGGTTTGTGAATACGAGATTGTTTCGGTCGATGAGGCAGAAGATAGATACGGCGGAGAGGAGAGGGAAAATGTACTATCGTTCGTTAGCCTAGTGCAAAGAGATTCTTCAACAGGCACTTACCTCTGGCAGCCACTCCCAGAAGAAGATGGCGACGAATACAATCCAGAAAACCTGGAATCGCTTCCTTGTCTCTGACTTGGGCTTGTGCAGAGTTTCCATGACAGTTGTGATGGGGAGGTTGGCGGGGTACAGCATCTTTGTCGGGTATAGGAGGACAGTCCTCATCATACCGGCGATACCATATCCAATGAGTTGAGATGAGAGAGTAATGAAAATACCCGCAGCCTGGTTGGGATAGCCTCCATACCAAAGCTTCTGAACGGACAAAGCCTCAGTCGACAGGGCCGAGACCGATGCAGCCGATGCCATGAGGACGGCAGCAGTATGTTCCTTTCGGTTCCAAGGATGCGGGTTGAGGAAGCGTCCGATGGCTCCCTTTCTGGGGAAGATGTGGGCGAGGCCAGTTCCGAGGGTCTCGGCCAGAACGGTCAAGAACATGACGGATACATAGACGACCTGGGGCTTGAAGTACATGATTTCCTGTAGGACGCCTCCAAAGGCAGACAATCCGATGCCTAGCTATGTTAGCTGGCAATACTTCCTAGAGATGTTTGTGGGCGTAGACTTACCGACAATGAACATGCGAACCGTCCAAGGGTTCATGGACGGGTCGTCATCGACTTGAATGACGTGAGTGACAATATCCTCCGCGGTCTCGAGAGGTCTGGCACTATCGGTAGATAGGGTTTCTGGGTCAGAAACCTCATTTTCGTCATTGAGCACTGCCTTTTTGTCGCCCGCTGGGGGCCCATCCTCATTGGACGAGGGCTTGTCCATTGTGCTGTCTATCTTTTCTGCGTCGACAGACATTGTGACGCAGGACCTGATCAAAGAGGATAGGATATTTTAGATGCGGTTTTTCATGAGGTGCATTGAGTCGCGATGATCAAGTTTTATCAAGACGAAGCGCACCTTGATTAAATAACGGCATCGCTTCAAGACTACAGACGAGCCCCATGATACCCGACGCGACAAAAGGCCACCCGGAGGTTTGCAAAAGAACCTTGCGATGCTTGCCGATCTCGACCCCGCAAAAGTTCCGTGTTGACGGCACGTTATCACCACGGAGATGGCATCCAAGTGGCAACACGATGCTTCTCGTTTGAGGGAGGAGCAGTGGCGCTGTCAAAAGAACCTGTTGCGTATAAGGAAGTCCCAAGATCATGTGGCCATAGCCTGCATTTAGTCGTCATTGTTCTGCACAATCCGTGTCGCTTGTCGCCATCTCCATGGTGTCCTCTCCCCTGCCATTGAAGCCAGGATGCTATGCAAATTGCTACGAAGCGCCCAAAACCCGGCCGCTCGGAGCCGAACCACAGTTCGCAATCCCTTACAAGTTTCCAGATGTCCAGGATTCCCCAACTGCTATGAGCCAGTGACATGCCTCCGCAATGAAGCTCATGGTGCGACGCGGCCGCATCCGCAGCCAAGACAAAAGAACCTCGCTCAAGATGCCAAGTTGAGAGTTTGGCCTGCCAAGCCTGGCTAGGTTGATGGGCATATTTAGATAACGGACCCCGGCGCTATGGTGTGTTGGGAAGTCCCCCCCGGCCTGTCAAGCTCCCGTGCGTGGACGGCGCCGACTTAGCCGGCATCTCGTGTGCCGACTGCTCGCCTATCTCGGCACATTTCACACCCTCCCCTGAGTTTGCGCGGATAACCCCTGCTTCTAAACGAAGACTAGAACTTTGCGATTGACGCAATGTTTGCTGAGGAATGGTTGGCGCAATGCATACCCATGAGGTCAGATTGCCCAATGACTGATGCTGGATTCCCAATTGCTTCGCCCGAACGACGTATCTGAGATGACATGTCAATCCAATAGAAGGCCGTCTGTAAGGTTGGGCGACGCATGAGCATCACTATTCCCGGCTATCACTATCGATTGCGCAGCAACTTATCGTTTGTGGGCCCCTGCCCTAAGGAACTTCTGTCGAGATGAAGCAGCATCGGCCAACAACGTTGAGTTTGGGTGCCGAATTCCCGGTCCGTCTCGATGGACTATACGGACTTTTGTACATGACCTTAATAGGAAGCTGTGCCACGGATATCTCAGCCGAACGCCAGCGAAACCGATATCCTCATACATTGATCATATCGGCGACCGATTACCAGCCACAGGATTAGGCGCCCTTACCCTAAACAACCTCGCGATGGTTCTGTTTTGGCATCTAGGCAGTACAGAAAAATGCAGAAAATGCTATGTAAGTCAACAGTCGAGATAGTCAAGTATTGCGAGTTTCTCTATGTAACTCAATTGGTAGGAGGCGAAGAGTAAGCACCTAAATCGAACCTCCCCAACCCAAGGACTGGATAGCCGAGCAACCGAGAGATGATGCCTTTGGCGCTGGGGTTGGCTAAAGGTGGGTCGTAGCCCAGGGTTAGAGCCTTAACAGATATGGGTATAAATCTGCCGGTGATTTGTTAACTGCCCAGGACGATCATGTCAGCACTGAATAGAGTAATGGTCGGCACCCTAACCTTGATTGGATAAGAGGCCCTGAAGACACGGAATTGTCTCTGATCGAATTCCGCCGACACCTAAAGTGGAAACCTGCTGCCTCCCGCCGGCGGATTTTGCATTCCATCAATCCCGCCGCCCAACTCATGCCGACCACAAGTCTGTTTACCTCTATTCTACGTGACTATTTCGAAATCGGCATGTTCTGAGCACCGTAATTCCACCTTTATCTGTCTTTGGCACCTGCCACTTTGTAATGCCGTCTCCCAACGCCGACGCGGGCGTCCGCCAGTCGGCCCCGTACGGCCACGCTTGTACCGCATGCTCCAAGGCCAAGGCCCGATGTATGAGCAGAGGCCCCGGAAATAGCTGCGAGAGGTGTCACCGCATGCAGAAAGAGTGTCAACCGTCTACTGTTGTTAGAAAACGAGCTCCACGAGGACCCGGCAAAAGGACGAACCGTCTGGAGGACAAGCTTGATGATTTGGTCAACCTGCTGCACGCCCAGGTCGCAACCACGTCCGAGCCTGGCGCTTTGCAGGCTAACGAACACACCAATAACCTAGCGATTCGTTCTTTAGATGCCCAGAGACAGCCTTCTCCTATTGGTCGCATCTCTTCTGGAGAACACTCTGCCTCATCGACCCACACCAGCCCGTTTACGGGAGCCCACACTCCCTTTCCGCCAGAGCCATCCCCGTCGGAGGCAGATGAGCATCTGAAAAATTTCCGACTTTATCACGTCCAATGGTTACCGCTGGTTTACATCCCGCCTCAAGTGACGTAAGTGACCTCTTGCCATGTTGATCGTTGCTAACAGCTGACCCCGTTAGAGCTGCTGAACTGCAACATGAGCGTCCGTTTCTGTGGCTAAACATACGGGCTCTCTGTTGTAAGTGTGTTGTTGAAAAGAATATGTTGAACCAAAAGATCCGTGAGATCCTGGCGCAGCGCCTAATGGTCGATCTCGAACGCAGCATCGATCTCTTGCTGGGCTTGCTCATCCATCTTGGTTGGTACGTCGGTCCCGTCTTTGTGTTGGCGATAGAAGAAACTAACCTTTCGCCTAGGGTCATGAATCATGTACCAGGAAAGAAGATGCTATGTTCTTACTCAAGCCTCGCAATGGCGCTGGTCACAGATCTACGCCTAGACCGGCCAGCTCACTCTCCATGCAACGAGACAGACTCTTATAGAAAACCAATCAAGCAGTGGATGCCAATGTCCCATCGGACAAATGAAGAGCGGCGAGCTACCTTGACCTGTTTTGTACTCTGCTCCTCGTATGCACTCCCCATCACACACAATACAATGCCTTTAACACTTGCCACAGTATAGCGTCTTTTCTCAAAGTGCAACCAATGAGGTGGACTCCAATGATGGAGCATGCTCTAAAAGAGTTGTCTAATAATCCCGAGACCCCTGGGGATGAAGTATTGGCCGCAATCGTCAAGATATGCAAAGTCGTCGATGATGTGACTACGGTGGTTCCTTTGCGGGCACTGACATCCGAGACACCTCAGAAAAGCGAGCAGTCGAAACTACCACCGACTCTATATGTCAAGTCTTTAGTTTCCAGACTTGATGCTGTGCATAAAGAACTCAGCCCAAGGCTCTTGGACAATAGTATGTATCCACACGGCGCTCAAAGCCAAGGCTGACACACGGAGCAGAAGTCGTCAAGTCCCATCTCTTCAACGCTTATGCTACGATCAACAGTGTGGCTATTATAAACATGGCTTCTTCTGATGCTTTGACGGGGCCGGTCAATTTTGGAAGAAGCGACTGCGTCTATGCCTGCGTTGAGGCGACCAAGAAGTGCATGGACAACTGGCTCACTTTTACACCCGAAGACGTCTGGTCGATGTCTATGGAGTCGCAACTCCACTTTGGACGCTGTGCTCAAATCATGTACCTCATCTTTATGACAGAGGATCCAGCCTGGGACCGCTTCGGTGTGCGCAGAAGCGTTGACCTGGTACAGTTTCTCGAACGTGGAGCGCAACTCATGGAATCAGTGCCCGCAGCAATCGGCGTGCGCAGTGAAGGGACTGACTTCTTCTCGAGAAGTAGTGCAGCGGCGAGGAATACGGCTGCCATGTGGAGCAAGACCTTTGCGGATTCTGAAGCTGCGTCAGGCATTGGTCTCCATGCTCAAGTGCCCGTGGATCCGGGTTCTGTGGAAATTGACGGGACATTTATACCTATGGACTTTGATGATGCTTGGATGACCGAGATGTTCATGTCGTGGGATACTTATTAGACGCAACCCGACAAGTTTATCAAGAAGAGGAGATTTTGAGCGATAAATATTTCTCCACTCTTCATTCTATATAATGATAGAAAAAAGGACAAGGAAAGAAGCACATAGAGAAAGAACGACTCTCCGCTACATGATCTGACCAAATGCTATTACTGTGTCTCTTTACAATAGACGACAAGCACGCTAGTCGCGACGTATATCACGCAAGGGTTGAAGAGATTAAAACGCAATTCACTTTTTTGCCACCGAGTCCCTCGGTCTAAGCTTGTGTGATGGGCACTGATGGCCGTTTAGCTGGGCTTGGAGGTTGAGGTAGTATGCGGAAGCGACGGGGTTGTGTCCCAGTGTGGCAGCAAGGCCATTCGAGACTTTAATATGTCTCATAACGAGACCATCAGGTTCTGCACTTTGATTCAGCTGGTTCAGCTTCGGCATTTGCGGACTTGTTGTTCGGCTGACCCTTGCTTGCGGCTGAGGGGTCCAGACCTGACCCCCTAGCGCGAGTTGAGACATGGGCCAATCAAAGCGGCACAATGTGCAGGGAACTGGCAATGGGCTTGCCTAGAACTCAAGTTATAATTTAATAGCGTGTAAATAAGCGAGGCGATTGAAGATTTAGCACGAGAGCTGGGCTGACTCCCGCTGCCTAGGACTTTAAGATAACGCGGGGGAGGGGGCTACTTATTCACCAGTTCTCCCACCTCGCCCGTGTCAATTAGATACTGCCCATACATCTCGCCAGTCAGGCTCTTAACCGCAATCATGAAGCTCCTACTGCCTCTGGTCTCTCTGCTGGTGTGCACCTTGGCATCGCCCACGCCCGAAACTGAACTTTCCATCTTTGACGATGACACCATCCCTATCGTGGACCAGCCCGACCTCGAAGAGTTCAACTTTACCGCCCTCGCCGGTCGCGACTTGGAATCAGGCATCGAGAAGCGCGCACTTAAACTCGACTACGTTCTCTACGATGTCGCCTTCAACGGGCTAAATGAAGGCAACCTGGTGCCTTTCCGTGTCCTAGGCCAACTGCTCATCATCAAGCGCATCCCCGTCAAAAACACATCCAACGGCGCCAACCCCGTCGACGTAGTCATCAAGATCGGCAACCCGGCCGGCAATCCCATCGCGGGAAGCATTCGCTACGTGACGAATCGCTACCTCAACCCCTTCCTCGGCGGTATCCATGACGAGACACGCACCGACTTTGCGCGCGTATCGGTCAAGTCGGGCACCGTCAAGGTCTCAGCCGACACAGCCTTTTCGCAAGTCAACGCCTTGTCCGTCTTCAATGTCCGGAGCGGTTGGCTGGCTGACGTGTACAATGCGTACAGCGGCGGGTTTACACTGACAGTCAAGAACGGGAAAATCACGGGCAAGGTTGGCTTTAGGGGGAAGCAGGTCATTTCGGGGGCGGCGCCGCCGTACAGGGCAAAGATTGGAGGAAAGGCCAAGCAAAAGGGCAAGATTACACTTTAGATACTCATCAAAGATATTTATTTTGTACTGATTCGAAATGCGACAATCGAGAATGTTTTGTGAAAGACTGTGAATCTCAATGAGGCTAGTCACTTGCGCCGCAAATTCAAAGAGGCTAGCTCCATGACTGCGAGTCTCAGAACCCCTCCAATGATGCACTATCTGGAGAATATTTAGAGGCTCCAGGCCCCTCCTACTGCTGGAGCTGTCTCTGCCCTCCTTTGCCTTCCTCAGTGCCTTGACTAAACCTCAACAGCAGCCCTAACCAAGCCAGGTGTGGGCTAAGACTCTAACACGATGACGTCTCCAAAAGACCTCAGCACCCTCGTGCCTTGTTCTGCCACAGTTTACAAGTTTCTCTATGCCCAAAGACACTCGATTCTCTGTTCTGAGCACGGGAGCCTGGTCATAGAAAGGAGGTTTGATGGCCACAAAGAGGATGTTAAGCTGCTTGTAGCAGACAACACAAGCGATGAGGGCAGACTTGTCGTTAGCTATGACGCAAGCCAGACAGCAATTGTCTGGGACTCGGCTACAGGTGGAGACGTCATGCAATTTGCATCTTTTGAAGAGATTACAGCCGCGGCGTGGGTGCGAGACGGAAAGGTCGCAGTTGGTGTGCATAACCCGATGGAAAACAGTTATCTTGTAATACTGAACCTGTGATACAGGCAACACCGGGGGTAGCATTACCCTAGTTGATCCCATGACTTCCGACACAATCTTTTCTCGAACGCTGGAGAAAGAAACTATAACTGCATTGTCGTCTTCGGCCGATAGTAAGACCTTTGCCATCGGGTGAGCCAGCTGCGAGACCATCGCAACGTGCATCACTGACGACCAAGTAGATACGAAAGTGGCACCGTCATCGTCGCCACTCTCCAGCCGAAATTCACCGTTTCGCACACTCTTACCACTTCGACAGTGCCTTCACCTATTTCTGCACTTTCATGGCACATAAGCACAAGGAGTGCCATGCTCGCCGTGCAAGCCCGCGGCGGCGACCTTAGAGTCTGGAATGTACCCCACACTCAAGGCCCTGACAATCACGCTGCAGTTATAAGGACACTGAATAAGGCGGAAAACTCTGACGTCGGTCCTTACTGGATGGCTTGGTCCAAGAACGGCTGCATCGTACAATATTCTGGCTCGTACGTATAGTTTCGCATCAGGTGCTCACGTGCTAACACATTAACACAGCGAGACACTTCTATGGGATGTTAAGGCAAAGCAAGTCACTTGGGTTTCTGTCCCGACATTGGAGTATGTCAGAGGTCTAGCTTTCTACCGCCCTGGTGCAGCTCTGTTCACTTTGGGCCCCAACCACACAGTACAGCAATTTGACCTCGGCTCACCTCCAACTATGGTGGTGAATGTTGAGCACGCTGAGGGCTTGTTGCCTCCACCTTCGATGGCAGATGCTGGCCCCGTTGCTCTTGACGGCGACATTTCGGAATAGTGACGACAGGTCAAACGACTTTCAGGGGAGAGACGAGGACATCGCACGATTCAGATAATAGTGTGGAGAGAAGAACTTGAAAAATCTACTTTCTTCCACGGCCGATAAAGATATGTGGATTGTAGTGATGTTCTTAGGCATTGTACAAGAAGCCTCCCGGTACGCAGCCCGATGCGATCTATCACGATGAAAATAGTTTAAAAATATTATAAAACTAATGGCAACAAAGAAACAGACAGAGATTTTACTATTTAAATTTCTTTGTCTCTTAGTAGCAAGACTTATTGGTCCTAATTGGCAACTCAATGCTGACCTGGTTAGGGTTAGGATTAAGGGGAGCAATATCTATTAAGATAGACAATTATTTATCTAATCTATTAGATTATATATATA
>JAADYS010002222.1:0-14195 GCA_012931995.1 Fusarium albosuccineum | reverse complement strand
CGCCCTTCGGGCTGAATAATACATCTATCTTCGTTGAGCTTGTACTTTCATATGACGCATGCAACCTAAGGCAGCAGGTCAAATCAATAGATCAGTCGCTAATTGCTTATCAAGGCTGCACCTATGGAGCCTTAGTTCTAGCCAGGAGTATTTCATATATTCCTCTCACGTTTTACCAACTGATTGATTCGCCGTTGACTATGGTGATATCTCATGTGTAGGTCGTTGTGCACGGCATGCTGTGCCAGTATTGTGCATGAGAGTCCGAGGGGTACAGGATTGTCCGAGATCCGGTCGGGTTGCATGATTATAACTGGCTAAAGGATGACCTTTTGCCTTGCATGTGATGACCGTTTTGCCCAAATTGGCGTCTGACCCCTCGTTTCAGCCCTATAAATCAAGGATCGGGTTCACACCACGCCCAGAGGAGAAGGTGTCAGTAATACTCGAGTCGCTACCACTGGCTTTGAAGAATAACCGAAGAGTGAGAGGGAGGCGTAGTAAGGCTGCCAAGGCTATGCTTCCAAAGCCGTTACTATGTTTTCTATTTAAGATGCATGGACTGGTCATTTCATCATTCTCTGGAGAAATTCGACTCTACCCCCAGCCACGATGCCGACCCGCACAGAATATTTTGGCAACGTCTTCACCAACCTCGGCCCTCTTACAACAACGTATACGCCGCCCGCATCATGTACCACAGTGACAACCGATCGCATCCGCTACGCTAATGCGACCTCTATACAGTGGGTATTCGCTGGTCCCTCGTGCGGACCCGCGCCCATGGGCGAATGTTTACCGTCTGGCTCTGCCTATGATGAATTAGCCAGCTCCTACCATACGAATAACGCCCAAGACTTTTGGGATTACTACTCTCCCGGCGTAATCTGCCCCAAGGGATGGACTACGGCCGGCACGCTAGCGCACGGCGACAAGACGAGTTCTGCTCAAAAGAGCGGTATCTTTACTCAAGACCCATGGGAGAGGGTACCGAACTGGGAATATTTCTACTTGTCGCCACAAGAAATCTGGCTTAATGTCTTGGAAGCTTCTGAGACTCTTGCATATTGTTGCCCCAGGTAACCTCACCTCATTCGATTTGCTTTGATGACCATAATTGTAACGCTTGTTTCCTTCAGCGGCTGGCTCGCTGATATCTGGGGAGGCTGCTACTCTTCGATCGAGCCCTTCGAATCGGCCACCTACACGGACATGTGCTATCGCGCCGTGCCTCTGAGTGCCCTCGTGACTGTCCACACCATTGACGGGACCTCCGTATCCGAGCCTAAGCATTCCGAGCTACCAATCACAGAAGACATCGTAAAAACCGCAGCATTTACGACCAATACACATGCTGGGATTACAGATTTCGACGATATAGCTATTGTCAGGGTATTCGGCGCTGTTGCAGTGGTTTACAAGGACTCAGATGTAAAGGCTAAAGACGCCGATGACAACGGAGCCTCAACGTTGTCGACGGTCGGAGGGGTTGGCTCTGTGATTGCGGTGTTGGTTGGTATGCTTACCGGAATTGGTTTGTTGGTGCCCTGGTGACCTGGCCAGCTGAACGACAGAGAAGTGCTCATTTTCGTTCTTTCCTCTCTCCGTCTCTTTCCCTTCTTCATGGTAACAATGTATAGCTCACTTCTTAGGTCTTTCTATGTTTGGGAAACAACTTTCCATGCACTACATAGGCGCTTCTATTCTTGA
The DNA here is from genome assembly GCA_012931995.1 of Fusarium albosuccineum. Taxonomy (NCBI): domain Eukaryota; kingdom Fungi; phylum Ascomycota; class Sordariomycetes; order Hypocreales; family Nectriaceae; genus Fusarium; species Fusarium albosuccineum. Next base: position 12,485 of record JAADYS010002222.1, on the reverse strand, counting down.
TTAACTTTTCGTGCCGCAGACAGAACTACATAGGCGCTGTACACGAAATAGGTTTTCAATCAAATTCAACAGTCATATTCCAGATCATTCTTAGCCATACTACCCAACACACACAAAATTATTTACAATCATGGCGGAGATTCCACTTCATGATGGCTAACGCAGATGCCCTCAACCTACACATGTTGACCACGCCCACTTTTGCTAAGCCAGAACGCCCCTGATGAATGTAGGTGTTGACAGTGTCATCAACGGGCTGGGTGGTGCTGTCCACGGCGGATCGCTACACAGGTTGCTAAGGAGATCCGTAGCTTGCTGTTCGGAAAGCATTCTTCCAAGTACTTACTACCTTGCAGGAAGGGATGACAATCCATGGTAGTTTTCATACCGGCTATGGCACGACCCGGGGCTCGAATCAACGGTAACTATAGATTTCTTAGTATTCTGAGGCTTTAAAAATGTGGAATCATCTGTACCCATGTCGGTGATGCAAACACCCCAACAGGAACGTGTCTCAGGCTGATAAAAGACTCAACGATGATATAGCCCCTACATGCCAAGTACAGTGCCAAAGCTGAGAAAAACAGGGTGTTTATCAGTAACCACGTAATGCCCTCCTTAACAGCACTGGAAGCAATCGTTGCCAGGAGAGGACCGAGCACAAAGTATATCGGCAACAAGCCCGCAATGTACAAACAGCTACCCTTCCAAAGCCACTCCTCGATGAGGGTCGGAAAGATCCAGTTCCACGCCGTGAGATGCACACCACCATAAAGGCCTGTTAGGGCCAGAGCAAGGATCGCGAGCCAGGGGAATTCTTTAAAGAAGCCCAGTAGGCCGAATGCAGACCCTGCGCTTTCTGTGAAAACTGAGACGTCAATGTCCAGGTTCCTTTTGCCCTCGCTGAATGCCAAATTTCGGAAGGCTGCTTCTTGGCTAGGTCGGAACTCTTGCAAGCGGGCGAGAAATAGATCTTGGCCGCCAGAAATGCCTTCTCGCTCTCGGGGGTCGACTAAGCGGTAATCCCAAGCGACGGTATTCACTTTGATGAAATTGGATGTGCTGGCTAACTTATCCCGGTTCTTGAACGGAAAAGTCCGAAATATGGCGTCCCAGCGTCGAAGAAATTGCGGCGTCAAAAGGAGTGGAATATCCCTCATCTCACAATGATACAACAGCCCAGACGGAAGAATATTCCCTGGCCACATTTGCATCCTTGGCTCCGGCTTCACCCACCGTGCTAGGTTTGACTCTGCCCAAGTCCGGTTCTGCGAAGACCGGTCCATGAGGGGCAAGCTTTGTTGGTAAGAGGTTTGGCGCATAGTAACCCCTTCAGGCCAATAGCGTTCTTCTGGCTTAAGCAGGGACCATTCCTTTGAGCCAGGCTCCGGTGTGACCCAGTCTGTTGTCATAAGAGGGCTGAATCGCCTTGGTGGTGGCTGATTTGTATCTCCCTGTGGAGGAAAGAGAGCCAGTCTTGTGGACATATTGGGATAGAACTGCTGTTGAACGAGAAGTGCGATTTCACCCTCAAACCCTGTCGGGCGTATAATTTCGGGATCTTGAACATTGAGCGGTTTCTGATAAGTACATATCAGCATATGCTCGGGATCGTTGCATTGACTCCCGGGAGCTCACCTTGAACCAGCAAAGATAGAGAAAAATGGCGCATAAGACGTGGATCATTGTATGGACTTCCAGTAAGGTCAAAGGCAAATGTTCCACCCGACGAACCACGCACTGCATCACCATCCACATGACCTGAATAAGGACCAAAGCCTTCTGAAAAGGATCGGCCTTGCTTTTGTCGTCAATCTTCTTGTCAGAGATGGGTATCCAATGGCCTCTATTTGCAAGTAGGATGACAGTCTTGGGATTTAATCGAACGGCGTACGGCCGGCACTTGAAATGTTTCAAGGCTTCGTAATGGAGGTCTGGGAATGATAATATGTCTTCAATGTTGACGCGAACACCTCCCATGACGATAAAGAAGGCGTATCTTAGATCAATGTGAAACTGAATCGTCTTAGCGATAGAGCTTTAGGAGGGGGAAAGAAGTCGTACGTAGTCATCATCACCGGGGCGAGCTGTCTGCATAGCACGAAGCTTGGACTTGAGGCTCCAAGCCTGTTGTAACTGATCAGCCGCCATATAAATGGCGATCTCAGGCGCCAGAAGAGTAATGGTGACCCATTTGAGCTTGTAAAGCAAAACTTTTCCTGCTGAGGTCTTTGTAGGGACATCGAGGTGTAAGGCCGTATAAATGCATGCGACCAGCGTCAAAATGCAACTTTGCAGGATGTCCAAGGTACCTCGGAAATTGGGCGTATCAGTCCAAGGAGGAGCGATAAGATTTTGCAAGTCGGCTGTGTTGTTGTGTGGTGACGAGATGACCCATGGCACGTTGTTGGCCGCCGAGGAGGCCATCTCCGAATCGCCCCGTTGGGGAAAGAGAAACGAATAATTGGGGCGCTCAAGGTACCGTAAAAAAACGCCCGAATACAGAGGGAAAGACTCATGATCTTAAATAAAGCGCGCGGGCTCTGGGTAAGGGCCTCGACTCTACATCAGCCACGATGAAAAGTGCTAGTTCAAAACCAGGTTACCAATCAGAGGTAAGCATAAATAGAGAAGGTCTAGAACGCGCCCAGGAACAAGACTGCTGCGAGAAAAGTCTGAATGGCCGCCTCAAGGAGATAGGTACATTATCTAGGCCGACAATTACAACGGAGCGTAGATGAAGTATAGATTGATGCATCTGGATAGACAAGTTCACTTTGTCGCTTAGGCGTCTGCGATCCGTTCAAGAGACAAATTGGTGGTAGGCTTCATTCAGAACTGGGGCACACCCTTGCCTGCGGCTGATGGAGCTGCATGAGCTGAACTAATTATTGATCCAGACCCAAGTTTGCGATTGGCTGTTTCAGCCACATGATGCGCTAAGCCCTCGGCTGCAATCTGTGTGGGTGTGATACGAAGGCATATGGTAATGTAGACTTTCTGTGTCAGCCTACTCTTGTGAAAGTGGCAAAAGCCCAGGGCAGCTTCAGTTGTGGATGATTGGATGGAATCGATGAGAGCAGAAGACTCATGCCTCACGCCGGGACATATCTGTAACTTCCTCACTGATTCCGAACTTATCCTGAACAGCTTGAGTCCAGCTACGTTTGACGGTGTGTGCCCGATTTGAAGACAGGTTTGCCCAAATGAAAGAAACTTCCAATCACTCGTACATGCAACATTAAACACATATCTTGACTCTAGAGCATCCAGTCTATAACTGTGGCGCTCTTCTTTCATCTATTACGTAAAGGTCAGGCTTCAAAAAATACGGGCTTTCTGTTTCCCCAAGACAGCCACTGATATGCTAACCCATCTCACTTCTGGACAGTTGTCTAAATTTACCCATCCGCTCTGCTTAATTCAACGCGTTCCACCAATGCTTTCCACCCCTTCCACCTCCATCTGACCACAGTCGGGGCCACTTGAGAGCAAGGCGCTTGTGGCCTGCTCGATCCTTAGCCACCCCACAAGATTCTCACTCTTTTGCCTCTGCATGAAGCAGCAGCTAGTAGATCCCAGGCAGAATTCTCCAGCGCACAGTCTGCTTATACTTGACCCAGTCATCCCCATACTTCTCAGCGCAAGCAGCATCGTCTCTGCCCTCGCGGTGGATAAGCATAAAGGCAAACCAGGCCGAGTAAAAGTAGGTGAAGAGCATTCCCCATCCGGCTACACCCTCCTGGGAAACCACCCGTCCGGCAAGCATCTTGGTGATGCCGACACCAGTAATAGCGGTTCCGGCTGGGAGAATAGCGTAGCCGGCGATACCGGTTGGGAGACAAAAAGGCAGAGATTGAAGCCAGTCGCCAAAGTAGTTGATGTGACGGGCCATGCCCCACCAGCCACCAGTGAGGAGTCTCGTTCCTCTCTTGGTCTGGATGTAGGTCATATTGGCAAAGGCCGGGTCGTTGGGGTTGGTGCGGAACAGGTTCTTCTGAGAGTTGGCTGCTCGGAAGATGTACAGGCCCGTAGCGAAGACGGAGCCGATGACACCAACCTTGGTCCATCCCAAGTGAACAGGGTACACGGAGAGATAGCGGCACTGGGTCGAGTATAGGAACGGAACCCAAACAATGTCGCCAAAGCTCAACATGAATCCCATTCCATCAGTGATGATGTCCATCATGCCCAAGATGCCAGCCTCGGCATACTGTCCTTCCAGCACGTAGTAAGACTGAACCAGAGCAATAACAACGATGCTGTCCGAAACGTATCCATAGGTACGATACTGCTTTGCAATGAAAGCGCAATCCAGCAACGCCCATCCGGTCAGTCCAGGACGCATCTCCAACCACGCCTTAATATCGACCTCTCCAATGAGCGGCAGTGTGACTCGAGGGTTGAGCTCGCGGCCGATGAAGAAGTCATAGATGAGGTTACCGGTATGGCCACCCTTGGCCAACTCGCGTAGCTCGGAGTTTCCTGGGGTGACGCTGAAGCTGACGACATAGACGTAGATGGAGATGATGTAGGCCAAGATGATGTTTCCGGTCAGGAGCTGCAAGTAGTTGTCCGTGATAAAGGTCCACACGGGGAACTCGGCTCCATAGATGTAGGTACCAACGGCGCAGGCGGCAAGCTGGACCACAGTAGCGTGGAAAGCTAGATGATTCAATGAGCTTTGAGGTTGCTTCAAGACTCTGTGCTTAAATACTCACCATTGAAACGGTACTTGAGGGGGCGGCCAGATTCACGCAGCTTTGTGCCCAAAACTTCTTTGGCCGGCAGTACCCGGTACAGGACCAGGCTGAGGAGGTAGTAAGCCAAGAGCCAACCGGTCGCCTTCCAGCTTGCAAAGCCATAGATTCCGTCCTCGGGCCAAGGGATCTGCTCCTTGAGCGTTTGCCAAGTGAGCGTGCTGGGGTCCAGGAGAGCGGGTGCAGGGCAGCCAGAGAGGTCATTGCAACCCAGGAAGAGAACATTCATGAGGACCGGGAGCCCAAACACGATGCCAGCAGCGCCGATGCTATAAGAGCCGAGGTTAGCACACAAATTGTACGTCAGTTATTGGCATACTTACGGGCCGCCGAATTCATACTGAGTGGCCATGCTGGGGGACGGGTTCACGGCTGTTTCGCGTTGACACGTCAAGCCACAACATGCAATTTCCTGGTGTTTTTTATCTCCGCCTTGGTACCTCGAATGGATGCCTCAGGCCTCAGGATTCTCCTTTGTTTCATTGGCCAATCGGCTCTGTTTGCAGGCTCCGGAGCGGCTTCACCCGACCCACATCTAATCTGCCGAGAGATATACGAATACGAATAAGCAGTCACGGAGAACTTACCTACCCTAGGGCACCGCAGCTGCTGATTTGGATCTTTGCGAATGGGCTGGCGATGTATTTAGGTTGTCCAGTTGGCTTTTCTAATATTAGAAATTGAAACCAAGTCTGTCTGTCTCACTTTACCCTCTCCTAGGGTGTGTTGTTGTTGGATCTTGTTGGGAAACGAGCCAACTTGTCAAACTTTTTGGTTTCTCCAGGCTACGTCGCGGACTTCTACCGAAATGGTTTAGATGTAACGACAGTTTCTACCGTTAACTTGGCTGCCAAAGCTAAAACTAACATTTCCGGGAACAGCAATCGAAATGATAGTCAACGATTGGCTTTGTCGGATGTCCTGAGTGTGCGAAGACCGAATGAGTCAACCATAGCTGCATGGTTGACCAATCATGATTCAGCATCGGATCGCTGTCTCGAAATGGTTTAGCCACTTCGAGAGCTTGAGGTGCCAGTGCACGATCACTTAGACGGATCTCTGGGCGGTAAGTTGCGTGAATGTTGCGTGAAGGGCCGAAATCTTTTCTATAAAGCTCCGACTTGTTCACCTTATCAGAGACTGGTATTCACTTTCCATAACTCTCATCCTTCTTCATCTCATTCTTCATCTCATCAAGCACCTTGCTTCACTCACACTCAACAAGCCTCCCCGTCTCTTCCCGCAAACATGAGTGGTAGCTGTCTCTGTGGTGACATCAAATTCACCATTTCCGGTGACCCTGTCGCTCAGGTGTGTTTGGATCCCGACCAAGTGCTGTGAAAATCATGACTGATCTTTCCAGGCTCTCTGCCATTGTCTTGACTGCCGACGCATATCAGGCTCCGTCTGCAGCTTCAACTGGGTGGTCCCCTTCCAGATGCTCAAGGTGGACGGAAGCCCAAAGACGTACACCAATACCGCCAATACTGGCAATGAAGTGACCAGCCATTTCTGCGGCAACTGCGGGACTACTATTTGGCGAGATGGACCAGCCACGCAAGGCTTGGTTTACCTCAAGGCTGGTACTATTGATGACGCAGCTCTCGTCAATGCTAGACCACCTGTCTCTGAGATCTTTTGCAAGCGGAGGATCGAATGGGTTAAGCCGGTGGAAGGTGCGCAGCTGAAGGACGACCTTTTCTAGTCGTGCCGTGGGCTAAATGGTTGTAAGGCCTGAGCACGAGATAAGATGGGCGCTTTGCGATGACTCGGGTTGCATCGTTTGCTCTTAGCTGAGGTCTTTGTTTTAACTATATAGTGCCGCTAAGGCTCGCGTCAGACCGTATTGAAAACTTCCCGTACTCGGCTTTTCCACTGCTCGCTGACCATCGTCGATTGCAACATAGCCCTAGACGGCCATGAGAGGCAGAACATGCGGAGGGCAGTCCCAGGTGCATTTTGATTGGCCCCCATACCCTGTTCGCCACTTGAAAATGCAGTGGTGACTTGGTCACAGAGTGTATGTAAAGTGGTTCTATGCTCTAACAATAACCACTCGTGGTTGTAGAGGAACAGGTGGTTTTCAGTTTCCTCAACAGAAGATTGGGCCACTACGTAGACTGAAAGTGCTTCGACGAGATGCAACCGAAGAGTGAGGCAGAGGCTCCTGGCGATAGCAGTCGAAGTGGCGGAGTGATTTCGCAAAAGCCCGTTGAAGTAGACGGGGTATGAGGAATTCTGGCTTGTCTCTGGCAATATCTGTGAAACTGTCAGGTCAATATTTTCCAAGGCTGCCCGAACCCGATCAATCAACTTCATAGTATGAGCGGCAAGATCCTTAGAACTCATAGCTCCTTTAATTTCGGTCATTACATCAACCGACTCTTGGACCATTTTCTCAACGGGATAGAATCTTGGCCAGGTCGACCATGGGGCCTCAAATTCAGTTCTTAGAGATGCTGGCTCTGCGCCGTTCAAGAAGATATCCATGATCTAAGACATAGCGTAAGTAGGTAAACAGAGCAAATATTGAACAAGGCCCACATACTTGTACATGGCGGCAGAAGATAAAAAGACTCTGATCCAACTGTGTATCTACGCCTCGCCGTATTCTTGACCGAAGCAGTGCAATTGATCCCTGGGCATGCGGGTGGCATTGTACTTCAGTCCTCTGTAGCATCGTGGGGGATCTCTGCTGAGCCAAGACCTAGGATCGGTGTCAATTTTATGCCGAAATAATTTCCCGTGCATGTAAGTCGGGCCCAACCTCAAAAAGACCGAGAACGAAAAGACATGCCAGAATGGAGTCATCGGCATCTGACGCTGAGTCTTGGAATGCCTGTCTCAATGCTAGGATGGCCTTTCCGTAGGATTGCCTTGCCTCGACTAGAAGCCCTGATTGATTCATTTGATCAGCACCGCTGGCTAGAGCTGCGGCATTGAGTGCATGAGAAAAGCAGGGGGCATGTTTTGATGAACCGAGAACTGGGAGGGCTTCGAAAATGCCGACCCCCGAATTTAGCGAGTAATCGTCGTAAAGTTTGAAGACACTCCAAGTCGTCACAGGGCTTCCAATTGATCGTTGCGGAGGAGGAACTACCAAGTCCGTGGAACTGGGGGGATTCCTGTCACCGCCATCTCGCCTCTTTCTCTCTTCTTTCCGGACCCTGGTCTGGACCTGCTGAGCAGCTAGTGTGTTTTGTTGGCGATGCACCAGTTTCCAAGAGTCAGGGTAGCCAGGACAGTGTCCGAACAAGCGCAAACATCGTTTGCAAGACGGTATTTGAAGATCGCACTAAGCCAGGCCTCGGTTGTTAGAGAACCAGCTATTTCCCAATTGCGGCTCTGGACAACAAACCTTTACTCGTCCTTTTTTGCAGGTAAAACAGGCAAGTGACGGCTTCCCGTCATTTACCATTGTGAAAAGTGAGGGCCTCAAGATGATTAAGGCGATTGAGTGGGCGAGGAGGAGAAAAGAGACTGGAGCGAAAGAAATGCTGACCAGTAATCCTTTGAGTTTTGTCAGCCACGAGAGGCATGAGTCAGCAAGCAAATTGACGCGTCTGTGCAGGTTTATAGACCGTACACAATAAACAAATGCCAGTTCAACGTTCATGGCGGCATATTGACTTTCAGAGATTCGCACAGCGTGGATTTCTTGTATACTTCTATCAACTGGGTTAACCCCTTTCGCGCCTCTATCGTTGGCAAACCAGTCTCCCGCGTGATTCTGCACGCTCGATGAGCATCTTTACCCAAGGCTTGAATCAGATACCAGAGTCCTCCTGTGTGGTGCCGTTGTTCTTGTTAAACATGGTATAATACGCTCCCCAGTTGGTACACATCTCGGAGTACTTGGGCAGAATACCGGAGTTCCGAAACATAGGTCCAATTTCTTCTGGAGATTCGATAAACTGAAGGGCAAGTCCGCCGCTTGCATGCCAAGCAATCTGTAGAGCATGTCAGAAACTGTTAAGAAAAAGTTAAACTGGAATACATACATGGCAATGCATGAGCCAGACACCTGGATTGTCAACTATAACTAGGGTCAGATATTGAACATGCGCTAATTGGGTACAGAGCTTCTTACTCTGGAATCCAATTATGAGATACCCATCGACTGGGAGAAGAGCCACGTCTCTTCGTGGCGGATTATCGAGGTCAAGTTTCACGCTTGAATTGTACTCCTCAGTGCCACTGGCAAGGATGACGAAATCGTGCCCGTGAACATGGATTGGGTGAGCCACTGGCGGTTGTTCCTCGTAGATTCTGCGCGTGGAATTGTCAAGCGATTCCTGGAACTTGCCTTCAATGAGGAAGTAGACCCAGCTACCGTTTTTGTAGTTCAGGGACACAGGCTCGTATCCAACGGGGAATTTGGGGTTTGGCCAGCCCATCTCATCGGCAATTTTAACAAGACTCAAACTTGGTTGCCTCCAGTCCAAGTACAAGGACGAGTCTTTGAGGACCCATTTGTGGAGCGCCGACTTCTTCGCATATTCGTCTGGATATCCGACCAGATGCACCTTGAACGAATCGGTGATGTAGTCGATGTTGGCCGGGTCATTGGTGAGGTTCCTCTTGACGATTGGCTTTAGATTACTGCTCTTCTCATCGAGACATCCATAGCAGAGATGCTTCTTGTCCACTGGAGGAGTCCAGGGAACGTCTGTTGATGAGGCGTTGTAACGGATAATGCCGAGGTTAGAGCGAGCTCCGCCATTATCGCAGTCCCGAGCATGGATCCAAAAGTCTTCTCGGCTATTGTCCGCCATGGTTGCATTGGCTGTAATGATGATGTCGTATCGCTGCCCAATGGCAATATTGAGAACGGACGCGTTATAGGGCGTTATGGGAACGAAGTCGGTGGACACAACTGAAAAGTTGTGGTTGTCGATCCAAAAGGTCATGTGGGTGGACACTGCCGTGTTGACGAGACTCATCTTGTATGTCTTGCCCTCTTCAAAGATGAACTCGGTAAGTTTCGATTCGCCCAGGCAGTTTGGATCGGACTTCGGGCAGCAGTAATATGTGCCATTACCGTTCATCAACATGCTATCTGGCGTTGGCGGCCTGCCTATAATTCAAAGTCAGCCATGAAGCGTCAGTTTATAGGTCTACAGACCCATATACTCAAGATCGACCAGCGAAAAGGCATCGGCGTGGAAGTAGTCGGTAAGCAGCACCGGGCCGAGGTCAACATCGAAGTTCATACTGGTAGGGCCATTAATCTTCAAAGCGCCCACTAGTCCATCGGGGTCTATGAACCATTAGTATTAGTGTCGCTGGCCAAGAATGTGGACAGACATTGAAGACTGAAATGACCTAGAGTATTCTTTATTAGAGGTAAGTTGATCATGCGGGTAGACACTCTTACTGTGATACCACGAGGTTCCATACTGGGTAGCGTGCCATATGTAGGTAAAGTTTTCGCCAGGCTTTTCATGTCAGTATCCGCAATGTCAATCGCCAGAAAGCCTTACAGGAATGGGACACTCGGTAACTCCAGCTACGCCATCCATCCAATTGGTGTTTAGTTGCCGAATGCCATGCCAGTGGACGGAGGTTCCGTTATTGTTGGTCAGGCTGTTCTTCACAGTGATTTCTAACTTTAAATTAGCTCTGTATGCAAAGGGCGCCTCCAAAGTTCTTCTTCCTCAGTCTCACGTACCAAAGGTGTCTCCCCAGTCGCCCTCAAGCGTTGGCCCAGGGTACGTTTTGTTAAATAGCATACGGTCAACCCAGTATCCATCAGGGGCAATTCTCTCGTTGGTAATCTCTAAAAAGAACTGTTTGTTGTCATTCAGTCTCAACCATTTCAATACCCCAGATAAAGCAAGTAGTACATACCTTTCTCACTTTTCCTTTCGGAGTATCTACCTCATAATCCGTCTGGATGTTCAAGCCGTCACACCATTCTTGCTGGTTGCCAGGCGAATTGCACGAGTTATCTATAGCAGACGAATTGAATACGCCAACCTCGGTAACAACACTGCCAGCTGATGGCTGTTCAGGTGCGATTCGGTCCTGGTCCGGGAAGTCAGGGAACAAGGGGAGAAATAGAAACTCTGTGATTCTCTTTAAGAACCACATATCGAAAACCCGCAATTGCGGTAAAGGATAAATCGTACTGCAAAGCCCAGGGAAGGCCAGGATCTAGGAGCTGTCGTTGAGCTATGAAGGAACACCCCCTACCAGAGGGTAGGCGAACTTATCAATGGGTGAGATTGATGGGGGCCATGACTTCTTCGACGAATTGTTAAGCAATGCTACCCCGCTTCAGTTGTCGACTCAACAGGGAAACAAGATCATCGATGAGTTTGATTCGAGTTCAATCAGCCACGTCTTATCTCGGTACGTCGTCATTAAGGGGCCAAAAACATTCCAATCAATATCCTGAAAGGTCTGGGCTATGTGACCACTCTCTAGAGTGTTTCAGGCCATGTTCTGTGATTCGGAAGCCGGTTCTGACGTCGTTCGATGTCTCTCGGGTTGCGGGGCCCTCTTGAGTAGTATTACCGTGTCTCAACGCTCCATGGTTTGTTTCAGGACTTGTGCTTTAACTGGATTGGCGGAGAATGTGATAAGTCTAGAATGATCTCCAATTAAGACCTGATCCGAAAGTATGAGGCTTGCCACATGGGCCGTCTGGGCACCGATAGGTTGGGGCAAACGGGTTTCTTGGTCATGTCTTGGTTCGCATTCTCCTGTGCGGCGTGGTCTAGCCCATCCTCCACTGTTACATTATGAAGCTATCACATTCGCTTGACACGCGTGACCTGAATGACGCCCTATTGGCCTGACACAAGAACGGCAAGGCGTAAAGAAATTGAACTCTGGTTTTGAACTCATCAGTTTATCAAAGTTCTTAGTCGTTATGTTGAGTATTTCACCGGCTTCTTAGAGGGGATTTAATAGTTTCTATAGGCGCAGAAGAATCTCAAGGTCCGTTGGATTCGGCTTCTTCTAAGCATTCTAGGACGAACAGCTTACAGTCTTGACGGAACGACATTAATCGGTTTGGCCGGAGCAAAGGCGCCGTGGTGAGACACGTTTGAAATGGGGGCTCGTCTGGAAGTCGACGTTTTTGCCATCCCGGGCTGAAACATGTGGAGATGGGCAAGCTCAACTCTCCTCTTGGAATTTAGGTTTCTCCTCAAGACTCTTGTGGCTAGCTGAACCCGGGGTATCAAGACTCTATTAGGTCTTTTGTTTCAAAAGCATCGAGACTGCATCATGGCACGCACAAAGTGGGTACCAAAGTATGTGCGGTGACATGCATGCGGTAAAATCTACTGAGACATTCACCCTCTTTCAGTCCACGGGAGCAGTAAGCAGCTACGGAGATCGCATCATGTTTTAACTCATACGAGATCTAAGTAGTTTAGACGGAAAATGATATCTAGACGAAACAACAGTCGGCGCAGCCCAGTGCTGTTCCGTACAACCCGTATAAGCCAGGCCACATCATCAAATCCACGGGATACACTTCACGTATAGTATACCGCCCTCCAATAGACCACAAAAGTGAATACGAACGGCGAACTATTGGAATTTAAGGCTGCAATCAAACAAAACGGGGGAAACCTAGTGCAATGGTGGCAAATTAGACCCTGTGTTCGCCTTCTAAGGCACCCCTTATTTTTCCACCCGCTATATATGCCTATCTGGTATCCTTCCCCCCCTTAGATTATAGCCCCTTCTTCTTATAGTTAGTTACGTAAC
>JAADYS010002219.1:0-17457 GCA_012931995.1 Fusarium albosuccineum | reverse complement strand
TGACACGGAAAAACGCCAAATCTTGCAAGATATTGTTACCGAAGAAAAATCCCATCTCGCTGTAGGGTGAGGGTGAAGAAGTGCTGCTAGTGGGGGGCCGAGGAACTGATAAGATCCCCCACATGCCGACCACTCGACCCCACGTCAGAGCCGGCAGCCGACATTCTACCGGCTGATTCTTTGCATGTTAGCAAGGTAGGGGACGAGCTTGGCTTTAGCTTTTAGCGTGGGCTGGGCTGCGGGGGGGCCATCGAAAAATAATTATTTCCAACTTGACTCGACGCCGAAGCCACACATCCCACCCTCTCATCGTCATCTCTTCCTCTTCCCTATAAGACGATCCTCCACCTGGGCCCGCGACATATCATGTCAATGTAGCACCTACATCCATCGTTCGTTTGAAAGAAGCATTCTTCCTCAGCGGATCAACCTCTTATCCATTCGGGCGCTTGACTCACTAATCCTCCACCATGCCGACCCCCGCGCCCGTCGAGGGCGACGCCGCCACGGCCAAGCTCGCCGTCTGGAAAGAGGCTCTCTACGATCGCTGTCGCGAGTCCGGCGTCGACATGTTCTCCCAGGATGATCTCCTCCGTCTCGACGTTATCCCCAACCGCGACCTCATGCTGCTGGCCCGCGTCGTCCAGTCCCTCAGTGATGACAAGCTTTTCATCACCATGCGCGAGGCCTCGGGCCAGGTCCTATGGAAGTGGCGCGATGCGCAGGAGGCGCACAAGTATGTCCTGCCTATACCCGGCCCATGAAGAGGCCCATGGCTGACAATTGACTCCTAGATACAAGCAGTGCTCGACCGACGAGCAGGTCATGGTCTACTCCCTCATCGATGACTCCGGTGGCGACGGTATCTGGTCTCAGACGCTCCAGAAACGACTGAACATGCACGACTCGGTCCTCAAGAACGCCCTCAAGCAGCTCCAGACCAAGGGCCTCATCGCGCCGTTCAAGAATGTCGAGCACCCCAACAAAAAGATGTTCATCAAGGCCTCCATCCGACCCAGCGATCGTGCCACCGGCGGCCCGTGGTATACCGACCAGAACCTCGACGAGGCCTTCATCGAAGAACTACAGCGCTTCGTCTTTGACTTCTTGAAGCTACAGAGTAGTTATCGCAGCACACATGGGGGCGGCGCCGGGCGGTCGCAGGTCCCCAAAAAGGGTGTTGTCAAGGGTGGTGTGGAAAAAGGCAAGAAGCGCGATGCTAGCCACATCGATGAGCCCCCATCCAAGGTGACCAAGACCTCTTCGACAGCTTCGGCCAGGAAAGACGCACTCCTTCCCCTCCCGGCAGGTTACACGGGCTACCCGACCGTCCGCGACATCGCCCGTCTCCTCTCCACGAGCGGCGTCACCCACAACACTATCCTTTCCGAACACGACGTGAAAAAGCTCATCGACGTCCTCGTCTGGGACAACCTCGTCGAGCCTGTAAAGGTTGGCGGCAAGATTGGCTACCGTGTCTCTCGCATCGCTAAACAGACCCCTGAGAGTTGGGCTGGCCGCGAAGATCCGCTCGAGGGTGCTCCCCAGCCCTCGATCAGTGCCTTTACAGAGGCTCCCTGTGGGCGCTGCCCGGTATTCGAGATTTGCGAAGATGGCGGGCCTGTAGGCCCCAATAACTGCGAGTATTTCAAGAGGTGGTTGGGTGTTGAATGATAACGGTTGTTGATCCTGGCACTGTGCTGCTGAAACTATTTCTTATGTGGCGGAACACGTGGGCGTGGTTCTACTCTTCCAATGGAGAAATGGAGTTTTTAGGTCGGTCAAGGTATGGACGGATAGTCTTGTTTTCAAGGGCAGGCATAGCAGCGGCGTAGTAGGTAGGAAAATCGACAACAGCCCCTTTGGCTGATCCCAGCGGTACAACCCCGTGGTAATCTTGCATATTTCCATCACTGAAACAAGACAAGACGTTAACTTCACATTGGCACGAGGGAACTAAAGACAATATGTAGTGGGTTTTGAATGGTTGACTTTGTTCACTGGCTAGCTCTTCAGGCCAACTTTAGAATCCCTAGCTCCACACTGCTAGTCCTCTCCGAGGTTTTTGTCATGTGCTTCCAAATCCCAACCGCTTTACCTTGTCATACAACATACAGGTTGCTTACAGCTCACCAGAGTCAACAATGGTGGGGCGCTTGTTGTACTTGACGGCACCACTGCTGGAGCCAGTAGCCTCAAGAGCCTTGACAATGGCAAGGGACTCCTCGTCAGCAACCTCGCCGAAGACGACGTGGCGGCCGTTGAGCCAGGAGGTGACAACGGTGGTGACGAAGAACTGAGAGCCGTTGCTGGTCAGGGGTTAGTGAGGCTGTCTCGGAACTAACCGGGTACCGTATACTTACGTGTTGGGGCCAGCGTTGGCCATGGACAGCAGACCAGGCTTGTCGTGCTTCAACTGGAAGTTCTCATCGGCGAACTTCTCGCCGTAGATGGACTTGCCACCGGTACCCTAAAAGGGAGTGAGCTGTTGTTTCGGAGTTGGATGCTTTTGGGGGAACGTACGTTACCGCGGGTGAAGTCACCGCCCTGGAGCATGAACTCGGGGATGATTCGGTGGAAGGAAGAACCCTTGTAGCCGAAGCCCTTCTCGCCGGTGCAGAGAGCACGGAAGTTCTCGGCGGTCTTGGGGACAACGTCGCTGAAGAGGTTGAAGTTGATGCGGCCCTTCTGCTCTGTAGAGGAAATGCCGGTTAGCTCAGGTCGTGCTGGGCGGGCGGAGGGGTTTAGGAATGAGGGGTCTTGTTGGGGCGTTACGAATGCTGCCAGCGGAAGAGCAACCGAGCCTGTGTTTGACGGCTGCTCGACTGAAGCTAGGCCCTGTCGCGCCCGTCGCTGAGGGGTTTGATGGAAATTGATGATGGAAGTCAATGATTTCAACGAGACTCAAAGCTTACCCTGAACGGTGCTGGTAGGCTTGCCGCCCTGCATGACGGGGCCCTCCCACTCAATGTCGAAGTAACTGTCGCAGAGGTCAGTATGCAATTGAAGCGATGCAGAGCTCGATCAGGGAACTTACACCTTGTTTCCCATGATGGCGGATGCTGAGAAGAATCGAGAGGTTCGGATAGTGTTGGAAGATGATACAAGTTGAGGAAAAGAGAGAGAAGTTCTTGCGGCAGAGAAGCAGGAAGAGGTATGGCGGGGTAGGAGGGGCTGGAGGAGGGAGGGTCTCATTTCGAGCAAGCTGGAGGGGCAAATTGTTAGCGCGGGGCCGCCGTAGCCAATGGGAGCGGTGGGAAGAGGGGCAAAAGCGGGGTCAATCGGGATCCAGGTCACGTGAAGTGAGCCGGCAAAGCTCTCGTCTCCTTGTTTTGGCCGTCGTCTCCATGAGGTCACCCAGGTGGGGCACAGAGCTTTCCAACAAGCTTCTGCTGATCAACGGCGTCCAAGTGAGCAAAGCCGGCGAGCCCTGGGCTCATCTCTCTGACCGCCATTGCCGGCGTTGAGCCAGGCATTGACCAAGGCCTGGCAGAGCTTGAGGGGCGCAAGGACTCGTCCAAGGACAGCTTCAATGGGGCTGGCGACCTCTGGAGCTGATGGTGTTGCCTGGGCCACGCCTCACGCCTCAGGCTTCTCAAGCCAGCTGGTTGCAGCCCCTCAAACACCAGTCCAGAGTCACCCAAACGCGTCGAGCCAGTGGCCTGATGTCCCCGAGGTGCATCAGACTTTTGCCCAAGGATCAATGCCCATTGGAGGGATCCAGGGACATGGCCACCGCAGTGGATTCTCGCCATTGCATGGCCCCTCCACTTCGAGTCTCATCCAGTCCATGGCCCCGTGGGTGAGGTGGCCGTAGTGGGTGAGCATCCTGGGCGCCAGGATGGGAAGCTCCCTCCGTAGGACCGGGAACATGAGCGACGACAAGGGCAAGCCGACAAGACGGGAGGTAGACGAGACGAAACCCAACGCCGGCATTGACCGGGCTGAGCGACTTTTCCATTGATGCCAATTGGGGACGGGATTGTCATTGTTGGTTCGGGTCGCATTGGCTCTGCCATGCAAAGCGTCGGAGATGTGTGCTTGAAGGCGTCTTGCTTGGAGCAGAGCTCCCCCGGAAAGCTCCAATTTGTGTGACAGAGGCAAACGCGGGTGGAAGAAGAGTCGAGGCTGCACGTACCTTGGAGAGGACTAATACACCTGAAAAGAATATAGCAGTACAGAGGATGTAAATATTTAGACAGATAGAATTACAGAGATCTGGTCAGATGCACGTGTTGAGGTCGGTCTTTCGGACTGGTCTCGAAGAGAGGGCAAGCTGGACGATTTCAGGCCTGAAGTCTAAGGTTGTGCCTGACCGCCGTCCCTGGAGATCACTCGGGTCTCGAACAGGTACAGTACTGAGTACCTAGGCTAATGAATTAAGAAACTCATGAAATGCACAGCACACGCATGGTTTACCAATTTGTGTATGTAGAGGTGAGGCTGTTTTGCTCGTGCATATTCTATCATGTCTAATCCGCTCTTCGAGGCACTCTCGGTCGGTCTAAAGTTAGGTACTTCGGGGGCTAAGAAATCCCTTGATTGCGTACCTACAAGCTCGAGGTACCTCGCTAGGAAGGACGGGAGCGTTGGTACCTTGCGCAGAACGCGCTCACTGCTCCCGGTCGGGCTTGAAATACGATACGTATCGTGTAAGCGACGAAAGGCATGACGTGAAAAGTAAACTCCGATCCCGTACTCGGTCATGTCCGTCTTGAGCTTGATTTTCCAACTCTCAGTCATTGATGCATGCGACTATGATGTTGTCTCCATTCCAGGAGAATCATGGCTGGTGGGCCATCACGTGACCCTGCCATGAGCACCCAAGAGTACCTATGCTGACGTTGGGCAAGGCCAGCTGGGAATGTCCAAGTGTCGTTGGCGCAAGGGGCTTCTTTATTACCCATATCTTTGTTGGAATATCTCAGCCTCAGTTGCAGAACAGCAACGCCATCGCCTCGATTGAACTGCACCTTGCTCGCCTCTGGTTTCTCTTACTGTCTGCCGATTATTCACCTTCTTGGATTTTGTCGCCATGGATCTCAACGATATCAAGAGCACGGTCTCGAACCTGACCTTGTATGACCTCAAGGCCGGCTTTCGAAAGGCCCAGAATGGTATCCCCTGAGCGGCCTCGCCTGCTGCGCCTGACGATTACTGACGATATGCGCAGCCGTCATGAATTTTACCGAGATGGAGGCAAAGGTTGGTCAAGCCGCATGCGACGGCGCTTGCTTGGACACGGTGGACTTACTGATTCCCAGGTGCGCGAGGCAACCAACAATGAGCCATGGGGAGCATCCTCGACCCTGATGCAAGAGATTGCGAACGGCACCTTCAACTAGTACGTCGGAGACATCGACATGCCTATGCCGTCTAGCTGCTGATTGTATGCCAGCCAAACCCTCAACGAGATCATGCCCATGATCTATCGCCGCTTCACCGAGAAGGCCGCCGAGGAGTGGCGCCAGATCTACAAGGCCCTCCAATTACTCGAGTTCCTCATCAAGCACGGTTCCGAGCGCGTTATTGACGATGCCCGAGGACACATCTCCCTCCTCAAGATGCTTCGCCAATTTCACTTCATTGATCAAAACGGAAAGGACCAGGGTATCAACGTGCGCAACCGAGCCAAGGAGCTGGCCGAACTCCTGAGCGACGTGGAACGTATCCGATCCGAGCGCAAGAAGGCGCGTGCGACTAAGAATAAGTACACTGGTGTCGAGGGTGGTTCAACTTTTGGTGGTGGCTTCTCGAGCGGCAGTTCTTCTCGTTATGGCGGCTTTGGCAGCGAGAGTGCTGGCTACGGCGGCGGTAGCGGCGGCGGTGCCAGCGGCGACTTTGGCGGATACTCAGGGGGTGTCTATGGTGATGGCGGTGGCTTCGGCGGCCAGTCCAACGACTGGCGAGAGGGCGGCGGCCGATCCGACCGATTTGAAGAGTACGACGAGTTTGATGAGGATGAGCGACCGGCTGCTAGCTCGACCCGAGCTGCTGCGAAGAGGCCGGAGCGGGCCCCTGTTAAGAAGACGCCCGAGCCGCCCAAGAAGAAGGAGCCCGAGGTGGATCTGTTCTCCTTCGACGATCCCGCGCCGGCGTCGTCTTCTGCAGCGCCCGCCGCGTCTTCCTCTGGCTTTGCGGCTCTGGCACCTAGCAACACGGCTGCTGCCCCGGCGGCGGATGACGACGACGAGTTTGATGACTTCCAGTCAGCTACACCTGCGACTCAGGCCGCTGCCCCTCCCGTAACATCGGCGGCGTCCTCGACTGCTCAATTCGCGGCGCCGCAGCCTGTGTCGGCTCCTCAGCAAGCCGATATCAGCCAGATGGTCAGCATGTCATCCATCTCGCCCGCTCCCAGCGCTACAGGTACTCCTGGAGTAAACTACTCTGCCTTTAGCATCCCAGCTGCCGCTCCTGCCGCCGCTGCTCCTAAGCCGGCCGGCTTCCAGCAGACTGGACCCAACTACTTTGGTACCGTTCAGGCTCAGCCCCCGAAGCCTGCGACCGTGTCCGGTCTTCCAGGCATGTCCAGTGCGTCGTCCAACACACCGACCACCATGGCCAACATGAAGCCTGTAACCAGCCCTCAAGCCCAGCCAGCGCCTGCAGCTGGTGGAGATGCGTTTGGAGCGCTCTGGGGCAAGGCAAGTGCCGGCATGAAGAAGTCGAGCACGCCCACCGCGGGACCCACGATGGGCCAACTGGCCAAGGAGAAGAGCAGTGCCGGAATCTGGGGTGCCCCGGCTGCAGGATCCTCGAGCGGAAGTGCTCCCCCCAAGACTGGCGGCTCTGCCATGGACGATCTCCTAGGCTAAAGAGCCGGCGGACTAAGCGCGTCTAAAGATGGTGGACGTCGACAACCTGGAACCGGGACGACAAAGCCGGGCAGCAGCCATTGCCCAGGCTAGGCTAGTTAAGTAGGTTGGTTGGTTGGTCTGGCGACGTTTGAGAATGTACACATAACAAAGCAACGGGGGCAGCATGTTTGTTTTCATGATAGGATCCTAGATAGGCGTCTGGCGCAACAAAATGAACTGACATGTCATGTCGCTCTATTATTAAACCAGCTGGCGTTCTCTGGGTCGACGCGCCGTGTCCGATCGTTGGCACTAGATCTGATGTGCATTGCTTGCATGGATGCAGATTCAGGTGAAGACTCTATCTCGGTACCCAGTCATGGTTCCTCACGGCGAGGACGAACCGTGAGCTTCGCAAGGATGGCGATCCATGTGCTGGAGCATCGGCCATGGCAGAGACCTCAAACCCAGTCCATCGGGTGTTGGTAGTGCCATCTCAGAATAACTCTGGCAATCAATGGCTTCACCCACAGACCCGCCCTCCAATCTCGCCGTGTCTGCGGCCTCATCCAAAACAGACGAGCCTCACCGGGGGCCGACGAACCGCTTCCGCAGCAGCGACTCTGATCCAATCGTGGGCCTGTGCAGGGCTCTAATCTCTGAAACGCCATGGCCGGGGAGGACAAGGCCAGCCTCTCTTTTTGTTTGCTGGAGGATGCTGCGCGGCTATTCAGGTACCACCACAAACACCCCTGCCCCCGGTAGTTGGTAAGCGCCAGGCCGCGACAGGCCCGGTCTTCTGGAGCCTCATTGGTCAATGGGGCTTGAAGCATCAGGCGCTGGGTACGACGAGGCGCCGGGAAAGCGAAAAAAGGGACGAGAGAAGGCAATGTCTGTGGGCCTGTATCATTTACCGGCAGAAGGCATCCATGGTGAGAGATGACTAGACGACCGCCAAGCGCGAAACCATGGCGCGGCTGGTCGTTCAAGGAAGACGCCGAGTGGATCGATCTCTATGGGCGGCTGCTGTAAATGGAAACAGGCCAAGGTTGCCTTGTATTGTCTTGCCTGTTGGTTGTCGCTGGTATGCTTTTTTTGCTGTCGTTGAGCATGTATAAAGATACGGGGTTTCGGACGTTACCACAATCCCTTTCTCTCTCCTCATCAAGCAACTCACACAACAAAGACTCACAATCTCAATCTTTCCTTTTTTCCTTTTTCTTTATTTCCTTATTTCCTTATTTCATTTGTCCTCTACCTTGTCTGGTTTTGGTTTTGGGTCTTTTCCTCTCTCTCTCTCTGTCTACATCACGACTTAAGCGTCACGACCATTCTCTGAGCATTTACGAACATCTCTATAACGACTCTCTTTCCCAAAAACTCCTTCCCCCGTTGCTCTCGCCTCTTCTTTAGGCGGGCCCAAAAAAGGACAAGATACCTTCCTCACCTCCGTCCATCCCTTTCTACTCCAAGAACCTCCCGCTGCGCACAGCCGGCTCGTCGCGCCCCCGTCTCTCCCTCAACACCGCCGTCAGCAAGCTCAGAGCCAAGATGCAGCCCATGCCTGCCCTCGGCGCCCTCGGGCACACCTGGACTGCCATGCGAGCCATGGAGTTCATCTCCCTCATCACCATCATCGGCCTGGCCTCCAACTTTATCTCTGAGATGGTCTCTGCCGACTATGCCGCTCCCAAGGCCCTCATTGGCACACTGGTTGTTGTAAGTGATATTATCCTTTGAGACTGAGATTCGATTCATTATCATCCTTTGTCAATGACCGTGACTTGTTATTTGTTGTAAAGAGACACTAACATCAATCCACAGGCCTGCATCTCAACCCTCTACATCGTCATCTCCTACATTCTCTACTGGGATGGCATGCTCCCTCTCCTCGTTGCCACAGGCGCTGACCTGATGCTCCTCATCGCTTGCATCGTCGTGGCCTGCACCGTCGGCAAGCCTGTCAGCTACCTGTCTTGCCCCAAGTTCCCCTCGGACGGCAACACTGCCAACTTCATCAACTCGCTCTTCCACAACGTCTACAACTCCCGCAGCAACACCTTCCGTTGGGTTGACGCCGACAAGGCCTCGTGCTACCAGATCAAGTCCATCTGGGGCCTCAGCATCGCCCTGTGCGTGCTCTTTGCCTTCTCCGCCATCACCTCGGGCTGCTTGTGGAAGCGTACCAAGGGTGCCCGCGCTCCCCCCAAGTACATTGACGCTTGAGGGTGCGGCCGTGGGGAGAAGGGGGTGGTCGCCGGTCCCGGGAGGCCGCTCGGAGGAGCAGCGGCCGTGACCCGGAGCCGGAGCCGGAGCCTGGGGACCATGGCTATGGCGCATCAGGAGAAGCGGTTTGATAGCGACTCGTCCGACACCGAGAGTGCGCGCCAGCCGTGGTTCCCCCCGCCCCCCACGGCACCTGTCCGCGTGAAGAGGGTTCAGCTCAAGGAGACGCCGAGGCCGGTCGAAAATATGCCGCCTCTGCCTCCGCAGCTCCTCGTTCCGCCGTCACCGAGCTTTATCGAAGAGGGCCCGCGGAGTCCCTTGCTCGAGAGGGTCAGGTCTAAGCGCAAGACCCTTATGGAGATGGTTGACGGATGGTGGGACCTTGGCTTGCTGGAGAAGAGACAGACTCTCTTTGGCGGGCGAAGAGTCTAGAAAATTGGGTTGAATCGGGATTGTTCTGGATTGTAATAGATTGGACGATTGTGCTTTTGAATTGGGCTTGAAAACTATAATGTCTACTGGTTAGATCGACTATAAAACATCAGAAAACCAATAAAAAACGGTCTTGATTTTGGGCTTTGAGATGTCATCAAACTTTGAATTGAATGCAAGGGAGGGGACTCACTAGGCTAAAGATTCGAACATGACATTCTTTCCAACCGATTCAATCCTCCCAACCATATCAGTGATGCAGTACTCAAAATGTCCTCACAAAGACCATTCGTTATGAATCAGACTTGGTGCCTCTTTTGCCAGGCAACGCAATCCTTCAGGGTATCAAATCAGCAAAACTCCATGTCCCAAAATCCGCAGGCACTTGGCCACATCCCAGCTCTCGTCAATCTGATCTCGCCGAGACCATACCTTCTCCATGACCTCCATCGCCTCTCCAGCCGTTCCGAAGACACTCAGCGGTCCCATGCGCGCAATCATTGCACGGTATTTGTCTTCATCCTCCGGCGGCGAGAGACAGCCAGCAATGCAAAACGGCCAGACTAGGGTCCTGAGACAGGTGTCGTTGTGGAGTTGCATGAGGAGCATTGCCATGCGGGAGACGGAGGCTCGGATCTCGGGACAGGATGGTTGCCACCCAGAGATGACGACATGGAGATAGGTGAGAGCGGCTTGGAGCCAGATAGTGTTGTTGACAGCGAGAGCAGGAGCTTGTTTGGAGTTGGAATCATTCAACGATGGTGCAGGATCCGCAACTCTGCTGAGGATAGGGTCGACGTAGGGGGCGCATAGAGCCGTGTCCCCCTCAAGAACGCTGAGGCCGCCCTTGATGGCGTCCTCCATGACCTTTCCGCGCTGCACGAGCTCGGCCATGGATAGCGAGTTTGTCTTCTTTTGGTCCTTCTTCCAAGCATCCAGCGCGGCAATGTCGCCAATGATTTGGACAACCCAGTTCTGTAGCCCGACATAGTCTTCCATAAAGAGTGAACCGGAAATCTTGACCTCTTCTGGGCTGGTATGAGCCCTGCAGCCGGGGATGACGACGGATTGGTACTTTTGTAGACGCGGAGCCTGCTCAAGAGTGATGCTGGACATGACGTCAATGTAGAGAACGTTGGCTGTGAAGAAGCGAAGTGCAGCTTGGTTGGTGCTGAAGGGTCGACGGATGCCCATCTCTGGAGGTGGCCATCGGTAACTGTAGAGAGCTTCCAGTGTCTCACCCCATAGCTCGGGCTGAGGCAGGATCTGCTGGAACATGGTGACAGCGGCGTCGAGGTGCATCTTCCAATGGTCCTTGTTGCTCGTTGATACTTCGAAGATGAGCATCTGTAAGATGGCCTGGAGGACAAGGAGTTTATCGCGAACACCAGCAGCAGATGCCGTGTGGTTGACGGCGCTCATCTCACGTTGAAGTTCCCTCAGGCCCATCTCGAGTTGGCTCTGTAGTTGATGGACCATCCGGTTCGTGCACTCTTCGTGCTGTTTCTCGCCATTGGCCATGACGATGCTGAAGAAGTACGAGGTGAGTGAGATGGCAGTGTGCCAGACTGACTTGTTGCTCTGGAGGACATCCAGAACCCAGCCTCGACCGCCAGCCAGTATAGGCGGACGGTAGAAGGGAAAGAGATGAGGGAAGACGTAGTCGAGATAGATCATGATGAAGTGCACCTCAGTGCTTGCACCGGTTGAGCTGGAGCTGTCCTCCTGGCGGACCGAGAAGTGGCTGTGCCAGGGCATATCAGGAGGCGATGCGCCGCTGGTGTTGCTGGAAGCCGGGGTCGAGCCAATATCATGGCCCGAGGGAGGATCCGTGTCGGAGGCGGCGGACATGGCGACGTCGTTGGGGCCGAGGTTGACGTTGCGGGTGCCGGCCTCGAGCATCTCCATGTACTTGCGGTCGCGGCGCTGGCTGGCCTGCTTCTTGACCTGGGCCTTGATCTTCTCGGCCATGGCCTTTTGCTTGGGCCCGCCGTCCATCCACTCGGGCTTGTCCTCGTCATAGTGGCAGGTGATTTCCAGGACGCCGCAGGAGTCACAGACGGGGCGCTTCTCGTCGCACTTCTTGCGGCGCAGGCGACACGTCCAGCAGCCCGCGTTGGAACGCACCTTGGCCGACATGAGATGGCGAAACATGGTGAAGTCAGTCGGGAGCCCGCGAGCGAACCCGTCTAATCAAGGCCAAGACTCTAATCAGATGGCGACTGGCTGAGTTACGAGGCTGATGGATGAGTGAGTTATCCCAACGTCGTCGGTAGTTGCATTAAAGGATTGAGAGGTCGCAGGGGTTCTTGGCATTAACCCCATGTTTGACGATCGACGGCCCACGGCTTGGACCAACTCATTTGTCAGCCCCGTTCCCGCGGAGTAGGAGCAAAAAACAATCGACACTGGAGCTGATTAGCAAGCACTGAACATTACATCGTAAGCTCGATAGTGAAGAAGAATACAATAAAATATACTAGGATAGTATTGCAATAATTTATTGAGGGTTTATATGACGAGAATTTGCCTTGTTTTGAGAATTCAAACACGAATTATCCCTCGCAGCCTTGTGCACACTGTCGTCCTTCTTCTTTCACCCCGTCGCTTGCTGACGACTTCTGGTTCATTAGAGGCAATCTAAGCAGATGGCGCCCAATGAACGAACGGCTTTGTTTGATGGCACCAAGCTCGATACGAATATTCGTTTACATGCTTCGGATGCCACTCTATACACGCTGTAGGTACGCACATGCCGAAACGAGGAGGGTATCTCTGATTAGGTGCTACAGTGGGGAGACAAAAGAAACAACACTCGATGTGATGTTCCTAGCATATTGCTATTATTACCATAGCATCATCATAATCTTGGCTTAATTTTCTTCACAAGAAGATATCATAAAACATAAGAGTATCTTGACTCTTTTAGGGGTATATTATCCTCGTCTCGTACCTAACTATGCTAATGTGAAACTAAATATTTGTTTTTGACCAGCCTTTATACTGACCACCTTGTAACATTTGATCTCTCCCCTACTCAACACTCAACCGCAGCAGACAGTCGCCTCACGAGAGGCGCTAGTGTCCTTCCCAGTCCTGCAGCGTCTCCCACTGGAAGATGAAAGCACCGATGTAAGCACCGATGAAGATGCAGATGATGATGTAGCCATTGAAGGACACAGGTACGATATAGGGCAATGGCAAACTGCATCATTTGGAGCAGCGCGCGGATGGCCTGTTGCCAGATGTTGGGACGAAACGGAGGGAGGGGAGCAGAGTCGGCCGTGGTGGCGCCGCCATTGGCACCCTCGGGGTTGTCGGATCTGTTGGAGTGGTCGGCAGAGAGCTGAGATGCTTTGAACTTGGCGGCGTGCTGGCGGAGGAGATAACGGTCCCATGCCTGGATGGAGCGGCGGAGCACCTCGAGGGACATGACGTAGAGGATGACGCCGATGCAGATGCCGGCGAACATGCCCTTGGAGGTGACATGCCAGGATTCAAAGATGAAGCACGAGTCGACCGTGTCCCAGTTCCACATCATCTGCGAGTGGCCATCCAGGTCAGCATCTTGTATTCTTCTTGTTTGTGGGGGTTGCACTTACGGGCATCTTGCAAGTAGTGCTGCTCATGCCCTCCATATCGCCCATGGACATGCTGGTGGAGGTGGTAGAGGGCATGCTCATAGTCGTGGAGTGGTCCATATCCATGGTGGTAGTCGCAGAGCACGTCATGTGCATGTCGTGGTACATTGTAGACGACATTGTGAGGAGAGTCGTGTACTGTAGGTTTGGTGATAGTGGCAGTGATGGCGACTTTGTGATGAAACCTGAAGAACCTCTTCTAAAGACAACCCTAAGAAAGGAGGAGAGAGAAACAGACGCGCCAGGTGGTATTTCTACTCTCATCCTTCTTGTCGGGTGTCGGGTGTTGGGGATGCGCCTTCAGCTTCGCAGCACATGCGTCAAGGGGGGTCTTTCCATTGCGGGAGGAGAGTGCATCGACCCCTTCCTTGTCGACGGCGAAGAGGAATGGAAAGAGAAATGGGCGCACATCAGCGAAGTTCGATGGATTGTCGGGCGAGGTTCATGGGGAGATCGGCTTTTGCGTAGTTTTCAGCAAGTTTTGATGGGTTGCGAGCCTCGAGGGTTTGGGCGCTGGGCTGATACTGTAGCTGGATCCTTGCCTGACCTGCAGCGCCTGGACTTTCTAGCTATCAGAGGAGAAGAGGTTTATCCTGGTCAAATAAAGGTGCAGCATGCGGGATAGAAACGAGAAAAGCCACAGTGGTCAACTGCACGCCCACCTTGTGACCGTTGGCAACGTCTCTCCCGCCGTGTTCCTTCGGCTCTCGGCCGATGGTCCAGGCTTAGTTGCTCAAATTCCACGCTCGCTCATCGATGGTTCCCGAACCGACGGCATGCACCCAGGGCAGGAGAACATCGTGTCTCGGCCGGGGGCACAAGGACGCACATGCAAGTAGTCATGTTATGAACTTTGGAGGGAAGGATGAATGTGGTTGAAAGGTTGAGATTGACGGCAAGGATCAGAGGAAGAAGGCAAGGGGTGGGTTGAAGAGGGAAAAAAGAAGCTAGGCAGGGACGAGGAATTGCGGGGTTGAAGCAGGGTCTTCATCACGTGATACACCACGTGCCACTTTCAAGCCTCAACTGCCTTAGTGGAGGCCGACCTTTTTGCCTACCTACCTAGGTACCCATCTATGGCAAGAGAAAGCCATGGAAAACAATCATAGGTAATCATAAGCAAGGCTCTCCAATAAGCGGATGTCTTGACAGTCGTGCTAGTGTATCGTATGTGTGACGACAGCTATTTTGAGCACACATCAAAGAGTGATAAAATGCCTTGATTGTGTACAAAAGAGAGTGGCGTTGGTGCCCTAAATAACAACAATGCAGCACCCCACAATAGGGGCTGAGCTCGGCCAATCAGAGCGCGCCGTTTGTGACAGTATGTTTTCCCGCGAGCCCGAGGAGAAACAATTTCGAGCATCATCGCCACTTCTGGGTGAACATTTGGGAGTCCTTTTGACGGTCCAGCAGATGCCAATTGGTAAGCATAGTCTTCCCATTCGGCCTCATTCATCGGACCACCATATGAGTACAAGCACCGGCTGAGTGGTTGCATGGGAGTGGAGTCACAGTTGGACAAACCGTCGTACTGTTGTTAGCCAGCCCAATGGCTCACACACCCTGGGCAAACTTGATGCAGGGACGGCTCGTCACGCTCAAAGGGCAGATCCCCCAATGTACGAGCCAAGCTTCACGTCAAATAATGTTAGGGCACACAAGTTTGCGGTAATGCCTTGATTATGGCCAGAATGCCACTAAGCTACCACAGTGTTTCCGTGAACCTTCTGATCACCCTCTCCGTCCTTCGGTTGCTCAACAGTAACCCAGTGAATCCCATGTCCCGGAGGAAACGTTCCTCAGCTGCCGTACTGCAGATGGCCGAAATCTGTCTGCGTCCCCTTGAGGTCAACACTTAGACTTCTCCCAATCTCACCCCATGTGCCAAACCGCCCAAACTAGTAGCCGTGTCTTGAGAGGTGTTGGTGTGATGGTGAGCTTAGTTGTCCTTCTTGGCGGGAGTGTCATTGTTGTTAGTTCCACCAGCAGGAACGCCGGCGGAGGAGACAGATCCTCCATGCTCCTGGGCGGTTCCGCCAGGGTTGCCGGCAGCATCACCATGCTGACCACCGGTGGCACCCTCGGTGGCAACACCAGTGGTGACGGCATGACCCTGGCCCTCAGCAGGATGCTCATAAATGACAGGGTAACCGGTCATGGTAGGAGCAGCGGTAATAGTGAGAATAGGCGTCTGCATCGGAGCCTGGGGCTGAGCCTGGCCACCCTCGTTGGCATAGATGGCGACCTGACCATCCTCGGGGCTGTTCAGTAAGTTAGTTGAATGATCAATAAGAACCATGGAAATGGTCTTGAGGATGAACTTACGGGGTAAGAGCACGGGCGTACTCCTGGGGCTCAATGTCCTGGAGCCCCTGACCCTCGGTCTTGTTGCGCTTGATAGAACAGCAGCCACCCATTTTGGCGTTGAACGAAAGTATTCTTGAAAGAATGAAAGGTAGATGTGCTTTGATATTTTCCTCGTAGCGCTTGCTTGAACGACAAAGTGTGAGAACTTGAGTGGCGATGATGTGTGGGTGGTGAGGGAAAGGGAAGAAGTTTGCATTACCTCGAAGATGGGGAATTTTGCAGGAAGATGGAAAAACAAACCAGTGCTCGAAAGAGATACCAACGTGCCCTGATTCAAAGAAGATTAATTCAATAATAGTCCTCAAACAGAGCTGGGATATCATACTTACTAGGTAAAAACTGTTTGACCTGTGACGCTGGAACGGAAGGATTGTTGCACTCGTGGATAGGTAGGGGAAGAAAAACAAAAGAAGAGGAGGGGAGAGAGAGTGAGGGTGGGTAGTTTTGAGAACTTGTTTGGCACTGATATGCTGGGCAAACGCCAGTGATATTCCAGTCCGGAGGTCCCCTCCCCCTTTGGTTCCGGCAGTCCAGTCCCTAGGGGAGGTCCATGCAGGCTTCTCAGGTTTGACGGAGCCCTACTGTGCTCGATATCATTGTGTATTCTTGGAGAAAACAGTCCAACGTATGAATTACTTGTGCTACTTGATGTTTCTTGCAATACTCCCGGTGCTATATCTATTTGTTGTCTGGACCTAGGAACCAGTGTGGCTGTTCCAGGGCTTCTAGGGCTGCTGCAGGTACGCACAGAGGTTCTATTCTACTTGGCAGGGCAGTGCGTCTCCCCTGTAAATATCCCCCAAAGGACTAGTTCCTTACACCAGGCCATGCAGGACCATAGTCATAGATATATCTATGTCCTGGATCTCGTCGACCTCCTTCTTTATGCACTGAGAATACCCTCGCCCTCAGCACAGTCTGTTCCATCGCGGACATACCTCTCGACCGCCGTCTCGAGATCCTCTTCGCCGTCAAGCACATCCAGCCACCGTCCCTTTACTGCCTCCTTCTCCAAGACCGATGCCGTCACCCTCGCCGTCGTCGCCCGAGTCGTCATGCCCCTGGCCTTCTTCGTCTGGCCCAAGATCACTCCGCCCTCTTCCTTCTCCGTCAGTCCACCGGGACGCACCGAGACAGCCGTCAGACCGTCCCTCTTCTTCGCCTCCAGCACGAGAGCCTCGTCGGCAGCAACCTTGGCCTCGTAGTAACGCGCCAGGAACGTCGAATTGACCTTCTTCCAGCCTTCCCAGTCCTCTGGTGTCCACCAGGGAGCGTTGGCGCGACGAGCACCTAGGTACGAGATTTGGACGAAGTGACTAATAGCTGGAGTAGCCACTGATGCCCGAAGAAAGTAGATGGCAGCGTCACGGTCGATGCGGATGACCTACAGACTTGTCAGTCCAACAGAACTCTTGACGGCTTAGAGTAAGTGAGACTCTACCCTGTCCTGGCTGCCCTCCTGACCAGCTCCTACTCACAGCTTAGCAGATTGTCCTAAACGATTCACCTTGCAACCTACCAGCAGTAAAAACCACCGAGTCCGGCTTCACTTCGTCAAGAATTGCCGCAGCCTTGTCCTGGCTATCAATCTGCTCCAGATCGTGAACTACGATCTTGTGCTGGCCAGGAAGACCCTCAGAGATCTTCTTCAAGTCCTCAATTTGCTCCTCTGTTCGAATGAGACTAGTCACAGTCCACGACTTCTTCAGAAGCATGACGGTGAGAAGTCTGCCGATCTTCCCATTGCCTCCGAGGATAAGAGAATGACGACTAGCAGACATTGTATTTGTTGTGCGGGTCGCGAAGGATTCAGTTGTTCAGTCACTAGTTGGACAAGGTACGGTGAGAAGATATAAGTAAGTCAAGTTCGGACTTCGGACTTCTGCGAGATCCATGACGCGGAGTTCAGGCTATAAAGACGATCTCCACTCTAGTGTCTCAGCGCAGGCCTAAACTCTGACCCATGCATTCATTCAGCCGAAGGCTGA
>JAADYS010002213.1:0-11370 GCA_012931995.1 Fusarium albosuccineum | reverse complement strand
GGGGAGAAGGGGGGAGTGTTCTTGGGGAACACGGATGGACTGGGGTTTGACCTCTAGTGTGAGGCTGTGGTGATGCCTTCATAAACGCTGTAGATGATAGGATTTGGTGTTGATGGTGCTGTTTAGCAAGCAAGCCACAGCATATTAATCGACCTCTGACGATATTGAGCACCTCTAACTAAACTAGACTTGTGCGTTCCTATAATTAAACTAAGCTGGCTGACTCAATTGAAGTCAAAGTAAACGTTCACGAGCCTCGAGGGTGCCTCCTACTATCCCAATGATCTCGTGTGTTGTTGCCCGCGGAATACTTTCACTTTAGACCGCGGCGCCGCGGGCAACTCGTCACCGTGGAGCCGATCGTGGGGGTTCAAAGCTGCATCGGAGAGGAAAATTGACGCCGGAGAAGAAGCTGTAGACTTGATAAGATCTCTTTACGAGGTTTTGGGCGATCAAGTTGAATTGCATAAGTAGAGGTGCACGGCAAGAAGTAGCGGATGGCCTGGCCTGGCTTGTATAGGGGACACTTCGACATGGATATACAGAGCTGCAATCTACTACGTTCTTCAGTGCAGAACAAGCGCTTAGCTCTTCTAGGTTCAAATCACTATTCTTTCCAGAAATGGGCGTTTGACTTTCCGAGTCGGCTCCGTAATGGCTGCCCGAAAACCGAGCCAGATCTGAGTCCGATCGGGATCTTTAGATCAGATGAACATGCACGCAGAGAGATAACACACTGACAACGGGTTTGGGGCCAGAGTTTCCCCGCATCTGAGACTCTGGGGTCCTGCCGATCCTCCACTTGGGCTGGGGTTGGTTCAAGAGCTTATCAGAGATATATAAAGCCTCATTTCTATGTCTGCTGTGGTCAACATCTAGACTCAAACAAGTTTATTGTCATTAAAGATCAAGATAAGCCACTCTCAACATGCCTAGCCTCGTCGAACCCACTGAGTCCCCCTTCACCCCAAAGGTCAAGGCCAAGCTCCATGCCAACAAGGAAAAGGCGTCGCGAGACTTTCGCTCCGATGTCGTGACGGTTCCGATGGAAGAGATGATGACTGTAAAACCCCTAGCCAACGATCCTGGAGTGTGAAATACCCTGACACCCCAAGGCCATCCTCGAAGCATCTGTCAACGACGACATCTATGACGAGGAGGGCGACCCCTCCGTCAAAGCCCTCGAGAGCCGCCTCATGGAACTGACAGGCATGGAGGCAGCCCTCTGGGCCGTCTCGGGGACTCAGGGGAACCAGATCTGTCTGCGGACGCATCTAACACAGCCGCCACACAGTGTACTTCTTGATCACCGTGCTCATGTGCACTGCTGGGAGTCTGGTGCTCTGCCCGTGATATCGCAGGCTTCTGTGACGACGGTACATGCCAAGAACGGCGTGCATTTGACATTGGACGATGTGAAGGAGAATATCACCGCTGACGGAAATAGTATGTGATTCGCTGCTGGCATCTTCTTTGCTAACATGTACAGTCCATTTCCCGCCTACTCGAGTTGTTTCACTTGAGAATACGCTCTTTGGCACTATTCTACCACTCGCCGATGCACGGGCGATTTCGAACTATGTGCGCTCATTCCCTGTGCCGGAGGGCCAGAAGCCCATCGCTATGCACCTCGATGGTGCCCGCCTCTTCGACGGAGCTATCGGAGAGGGGGTAGACATCAAGGCCTACGCGGCTTGTTTTGACAGCATCTCCATCTGCCTCGCCAAGGGTATCGGTGCTCCGATGGGCAGCGTCATTCTCGGAAAGAAGCCCTTCATTGAGCGAGCAAAGTGGTTCAGAAAGATGCTGGGAGGCGGTACTCGACAGCCCGGTATGATGGCGGCAGCAGCGTTGGCAGCTCTCGAATACAGCCTTCCCCGATTCCCTTCAGTGCACGCGCTTGCCAAGTCGACCGCAGACAGGCTCGAGGTTGTTGGATACAAGTTTGCGCTCCCTGTGCAAACAAATATGATCCTGATCGACTTGAAGGCAGCCGATATCCCGCCATCAGCGTTCGTCGAGTATTGCGAGAAGGAAGGCATTGCGGCGTTTCCCATGGCGAGACTTGTCTTCCATCATCAAACCTCCGAGGCTGCAGTGGACAAACTGGTGAAGGCTTTGAGTAGATTGATGGAGGACAAGAAGAAGGGCGTAGCGCTCGAGGACAAGGAGGCCCATGGAGGATACAGTTGAGAGAATAGCATGGCACCCCTTTTAATCATACAAGTTGCTTCCGTCGAATTTCAATGCATGCATCGAGGGGTGGGATAATAGTGGCGCCTATCCATTGAGGCTTGGGTCGCTGATCGATCATTTTGATGTCGTAGTTGAGGAGAAAAGCTGCCATGATGAGCTTGAGCTCATGAGCAACAAAGAATCTCCCGGGGCTGAGTACACAACGTTAGCATAGTTCTTGTCTTCAATGGCCATGAAGTGGACTTGATACTTACCACGCATGCCGTCCGTGGCCAAAAGCCAGGTGAGAATCACTTGATGTCACCATACCCAGCCCTCTCGCCCTTCTCCCCTCATCCTCTCTGACCTTTTTCTCCTCCTCCGTCCTTGCCTCCCATTCTTCTCGGACTCTGGAGTACCGCCACGGATCATAACTCATGGCGCGCTCGTAGATATCCTCGTCATGGTGAGTCCCTTGTAGATTGACCGTCACGAACGCACCATAGGGCAACGTCCAACCAAAATCCGGGTTGTGTAAACCCTCAGGCGCGACGACCTGTCGCTCGACGAGATTGGCGGCAAAGTTACTCAAGCGCTGGGACTCGCGGATAGATGAATCGACGCGCAGCAATGAGGCCAGAGCATGCTTGGTCCAGTGTTCCCCAGCAGGTTTGCGGGCAAGAATATCATCGCGCAAGGCATCGACAACGCCTTCCGAGGGCGGAGACGAGAGTATATCAAGCATCCAGGAGTGGCCAGTGAGCACAGTTGTGTGGATGGCTGCAAAATTAATAGGGAGCAGTCGCTTGGAAATGACAACAGGATCCAGCTCAAAAGACCTTCCCTCTGCCATTGCAAGACGGATATCCCAGGTAATAAAGTCCTCGGGCGGCGTCCAGTCCTTCAATTCAGCATCCCCAGCGTCTTTGCGCCTGATGTCGTTCAACCTTTGCTCAATGATGGGCAGTACTTGACGAGAAGCAGTTCGCCAATGGAGGTAGTTTGGGATCGTAATTAGGCGGCCGATGATCGGATGAAGGATGCGAGGGAAAGCGTGCAGCAGGAAGCTGTTTCGGACGACATCGTCGGTGAAGCGTACCATGGACTGCAGGAAGATCTCGTCCCGGCATGATGGAGCACCCACGAGGAGACGGTTCGTGACGCGGGGGATGATGGCGAGCCAAAGATCCCAGAGATTTATCTTGACGAAGCCCTCTGCATCAACCTTATTCCCTTCCTCATCCGACGCCGCCTTCTTCATCAGCGTCTCTAGCGCTTCCTCAACCGCACCATTGACCTCTTCCTCGACAGCGGGGATCAACGACGGTAGATGGCGGGCTAGGTATTTGTGCATGACGCGGTTCGCAAACGGCTCTACGGCGAGATCGGCTCCGAGGAAGTTATACTCGGTGTACAAGATCTTGTCGTGAGCCTTGGATGCGGAGAGCACGCGCTCGGGCTGGTCCATCATCCAAGGAATTTGGGATCGTGGGAGGATAACGTCGGGCGGTCGCGAGATGGGCGCGGGGGCGATGAAGGCGAGGCCGTTCTTCCCATACTGTTTCTGACGTTAGACAAGTTTGTGGATTGGTTAACTTGGAGAGTCTCACCTTCTCATAACCCTCACCGATCCATGTCTGGTGTTGCGTAAAGTATGCGACGCTGTTTTTGATCTTGGCGAACCAGCTTCGAGAGCCATGGCCGAGGACGGGGATTTTGGAGGGATAGCGTGGCTGGCCCACCGAGTCGAGGATGAAGGAAACGACGAGGAAGAGGGCCCCGTAAAGGAAGAGCCGGACGAAGGTGACGGATTCGAGCAGCTCGCCGAGGGCTGCCATGATGTGGGCTCGCGATGGTGACTCTGAGGGTCGAAGTTGTGGCTAGACTCGAGGATCTCTAGCGACTATCGCCTTGCTGCACCCTCCATGGTAATTAATAGAGAAACGACAGAAAGAAGAGGACAAAGTGGCAGCTGAAAAAGCAAAAGCATGACGCTGGCGATGCTGACAGTCGATGGCGTTCGGCCTCGATAAGCCCCCCGAGTGCGATTCGGCTATCCCCCATTAAGTCGCATCGTCAGACTCAGCTTCCCCGGGGTGACATCGCTCCATCTTGGGACTTGGGTCCCGCAGCTTCCGAGGCATTTTGTTTGAGGGGGAAAGACACTCTCGACGCGCGACGTCTCAGGTTGTGGTTGCGGCGATGACGCTGCTGACATTTCCATTGGCCCTGGCTGGTCCGAGATGCGCTGCCGCTGGTGTTGAGCCGCCCGCTAAATCGTCGGGGTTCACAGGGGCAGAGGGGTAGCTTCTAGGGCATGTTACAGTGCGGCCTAGACCAAAGTGTATTCAGCGGGGCATCGTCAATTGCTAGAGATCGACAGACAGCTCCCACGTTGCCAACATGAAGATCGCTTCTGGTACCTGCTCTATCTAGTATTGGATTGGTGATCTCATCAATCTATCTTTATCTCCGGCTTCTATTACCATTACAAAAGGAACATGCCGACATGCAGAGCCTCCTTGGTCGAGACTCTCCAGTCCAGAACTATGTGCTGGGACAGTTTGCTAACCCAAACGCCGCGCAACGAAAGGAGGCTGCAATAACCGCCCCGTGTCTGACTCCATTCCTCGCTTCTTGATGCCCATCTTCTCCTTTATAACACTCTATTATCGTCTCAATCCTTGGGAACCCTAGACAGCTCGACCTGCAGTCATCTCTTGGTCTGATGACAAGCTCTCCATCGTCGCCGCTCTCTTCCGCTTCCCTCCAACTCCGACTAGCTCGAGCCCGTTCTTGATGGGCTCATCACCTCGAAGCAACAGACCAATCTCGCTCGGATGGAACCAGTTCATCCATACGAGCACGATCAGCATCAATAGCCCGTCAAATACAAATACCCACACCTCGCTACGCATCAACTGTCCGTCGTTGCCCTCGATGAACTCGATCACACGGAACAGACTTCGGACCCAGATCAATGCACCCGTCACGTACAGCGTAACCAGGTATGTCTGCCATCGTACAAGGGGGTCGGTCGATTTGAGCGTCGGGGCCCGGAGCATTCGGCGGTGGAAGACGGCGCTGGTGACGATGAAGCAGCCAAAGAACAGGAGCTGCACGAAGAGACCTCCGATAATGACGTTTTGGCCAATCTTTTGGAGATCCTCGTTGACTGCCATTAGACCACCACCTGGAAGGAATGTTAGTGCCGTAGATCGGGATTTCCCTCGAGACAGACGCATACCTGATGACTGGAGCAGAAGCGACGCCACATCACCAAACACAAAGATCTTGGTGAGCCATCGTCGTCGGATCAACGCATACTGCTCGCCCTCGGTCAAGAGAATGATTCTCCCCAAGATCATGTAGATGGAAGCCGCCATTAGCGCCGGCGCGATCAGGATCAGCACGTTTTGCATAATGTACGGTCCCATTGTCCAACAACCGGGGTCCTCCTTCGCGTTCAGTATTCGGCCGATATATCCAATCACCTCGGCTGTGATCGACAGTTATTAGCATACAGGGCGTCTTCCTCCGAGTGTTCAACACTCCCATAGAGTTCAACATACCACATCCACCCAGCACCAATGCTGTCAGGTACCATGTCTTCGTCTTCAGGATCTGAAACCCATGGAGAAGGGTAGACACTGCGAAAAGAACGACGAAAACGATGTTGACCTCTATCGACGGCTCGAACCGGTAAAACGCCCAGACGGCATCCTTGTAGTTGGGATTGCAGTCCATAGCTGCTTTGGTTGGTGGGCCTGAGGAGACTGTTGCGCCTTTGCCTCGTCTCGTCAGTGTATCGTATCAAAGAAAGGCGAAAGTCTTGACGCTCGAATTCGTAAAAGGGATACGAGGAAAACGAGAGGCCGATACAAGAACGAACGAAAAACAAAGAAAGCGAGGTTAGTTTAGGAGTTGTCATAACACCTCTCCAGCTTCACCGAGGATAGCGATTCCTTTATGGTTGACTTCGCCAAGCCCAAGACAAAGTCCCAAGCATCCACTTGCGCGTCCTTTCTCCTTTAGGGCTCGTAAATCTCGGAACCATCTCGCGTTCATTCGTATCTCGTTCAACGGCCACGACCAACCGAGCTAGAGCCAGTAGATACGGCCATGCTTAGCTGTTGCTGTCTGGCGATCGACTTGGGCTGCCTGTCAACACCCTGCGCAGCCTCAGCGGCGGGGCGTCATGGAGCTTTAAGCGTCCTATCCCCTGCGAACCGGATGTTCTGCCCCATCTTATTCCCTAATTTTGTCCTCGCTACAGGCATCTGGGAGACGATCTTTTCCCAGAGCGGCCTAGCGGATCCGAGTACGCGTTCCGCGCAGCGATTTCCGAGTATTCGGCTCGGGTTCGCTCCCTTTCGCATTCCTCCATCTTTCATGTAAAAGCCCATGTAAGAATACTCGTAAACGCGGTTATTATTCAGCTGTTCTCGCTCGATATCCTTCGGCTGACCCGTTCGTACCCCCTCTTGATTCGCGTTCTTGCTCACTCTTGTCCGAATCCGCGGATTTGAAGCCATGTCGACCCGAAGAACTCACACCAAGTCTCGGACAGGCTGCATAAACTGTAAGCGGCGCAAAGTAAAGGTATGTGAGCCCATCATATCTCATCTCGTGGCGCTGTACCCGTCTATTGTTATTCAAGCCAACCGAGATGGAGACCGATGAAATGGCCAGCCTGGTTTAGATCCAGGGTCACTGTTCGTCATGGGCGAGTGAATGTTGGTTGATAGCTGATAATTTGGTAGTGCGATGAAGCCCGTCCAGCATGTTTTCATTGCAGAAGACATGGCGTGCCCTGCAGTTTGTCAAGCTCCAGTGCAGATGACAGCCATTCTCCTGGCGATGGTAGTCGCAGCATATATTCGGCTCAGCTCCCAAACTTCACTCCCTCGACTCCAAATTCCATGGATAGCCGCCTAGCAGGATCCCCTGCCGAGTTTATGAACTTAAGCCACCCAAGCCCGTCTGATCAGATAGCTCCGTTTCCACCACAGGAGCTCTGGGCCCGTGACTGCGAGCTCATGCATCATTACTGTACCGTCACCTGCCACACCATGTCTATCCGGAGGGATCTGATGCACGTTTGGGAGGTCGCCATTCCACGATTAGGCTACCAAAGCCCCTTTGTGATGCATGGTATACTTGCCGTTGCTGCTGCTCACAAAGCCTATTTGGTCCCCTCGAGTCGCAGGACGTATTTGCCTTTGGCCGATTATCACCAAACACTGGGCTCGGAGGGTTACCGCCGTGAACTGCAAGCCTTTGATCTGGTAAACTGGCAGCCCGTTTTTGGCTTCGCCTCTGTTATTGTGATGCAAATGTTGACCCTCCCTGTTCGTATGGATAATCGTATCCTGGAGGCTCCTATTACAAATCTGATCCAACTCTCTGGGCTTCTCAGAGGTATTAAGACGACTCTGCAACCGGTTATGTCTCGTGTTGTGAGGACAGAGTTCGCACCAGTCGTGTATGGGGTTTGGTTATTAGGGTCCGATGAAGAGTCAGACCCGTATGTATCACCCCATGCTAACTCGCATCATTGCAAGCTGACGCTCTGATCAGCTGCCCATCCCTCGAAAACTCGACCCTACCCTCAGATACCTGGGGAGCACTCCAGAGGCTCCGGGCTTTTCAAGAGGCTGACATCCCTTCGATTGGCCTCAAGCATTACCATCACGCTGTCCACCAACTGGAAACTTCTGCAAAGCTTTTTGCGCTCTCTGGGTTATACACGGAAGCAGGAGCCGTGCTCTTCTGGGTGTACACCATCGACGATAGTATCCTTATTGACCTCAATGCCCGTCGGCCACATGCGCTCCTCCTCTTTGCGTATTTCCTTGTGCATTTGGCATCGCTCGAGAGAAACTTTTGGTACATGAGAGGTTGGGCGCAACAATCAATCGACCAGATAGAGGAGGGTATGGCTGGTCAACCAAAATTTCTGGATTTATTGCAGTGGCCCAAGGAGAGGATTGCCGAACGTGTCAGATGGGTATAGATCGACTTGAAACTCTGAAGCTCTGGAACACTCGATCAACAACAATGTGCAGCGGGGACAGTGCAAAAGACGCTATCGCGACGTGGTTTTAAGCCATCGCTAAGTCTTTCATCAAAGCTCCTTTTCCATCGCAGTGTAGTCGCTGCTCGTGGATATTAGCCGAATGGGAGTCCATGTATCCGTCTCCATGTTTTGGAGCATCTGTCGGTATGCGTCTTGACGAGTGAGTGAGGGCTCTGAGGTGGTTGAGCTAAATGACTCCCCAGCTCTGTTTGGCATATCATGTTCGGCTCTGCCAGCGTCGTCACCTGAAAAATCGCGAAAATTTCGTTTGCGGCTGGGAGATCTTGGTTCTGCTGAATCGCCTTCAGATGGTGGCCCTGAAGCTGCTTCAGAGGCTTGTGCCTGATGTTCTGCTCCTGTAGCAACCTCTGACTGGATGGATTGGCTTTCAGAGGAACTCTCGGGACGGGTCCGTATATCTTCTGCCTCATGCTGCGGAACTATGATAACTGCATCGTGGGGGTTGAGCTCAGTGCCCAGAAGAAGACTCGGTGGATTATCTGCGCCATGCGAATCGTTGCTGAAAGGGCCCGAGTATTGATACGGTTGTGAAGGCTCGTTCATTGGTGAGCTAGGATGGGCACGCGAACTGACTGTTGTCTGACTATCGTATTCATAACCTGGATCATTGAGAGCTTGCCTCGCGGCAAAGCTTTCCATGAGAATATCGTGTTCGAACCTACCCCCAGAGCAGAACTGACCAAAGAGAGAAGCGATCGTGGTCCCTGTATTTGACGTTAATTGTGTTTGAGCATGAGAGGGACTGTGTTACCATTTCTTAGCCACTCGCTGGGACTGACGGTACATGGCCATACATCCTTTGGCTGGAAAGCCTCGACGAAATGACAGAGTTCTGGGTAGGACGAATGTCTGGAGTATGGGAAATGTATCGTTTTGGGTAGCTCGGTCCTGTCCATGGTTCGCTGAGTGAGCGCCTTCTTGGTGCTGCTCCCTAGTCTTTCGGCAAGCATTAGGACAACTTCTTCGGCTGAATGGTCATCCAAGGTAGAGATATCCCAGTCAAGAGGAATATTTCGTCCTGTCGTAGCGGCTTGCATTAAGACCTCTTGCAATACCTGTAAGGCCTCCGTTGACATTG
Organism: Fusarium albosuccineum; assembly: GCA_012931995.1. Classification (NCBI taxonomy): domain Eukaryota; kingdom Fungi; phylum Ascomycota; class Sordariomycetes; order Hypocreales; family Nectriaceae; genus Fusarium; species Fusarium albosuccineum. The sequence continues at coordinate 2,017 of JAADYS010002213.1, read as the reverse complement.
CGCTGGATGAAAGGATACTGCGAGCATTTGGTTAGTTCGGTATCAAGGAGACAAGGCGATGAACTGACAGTTCAACCAGAGTTTCCAGGCTGGCTTGGTCTAAAAAGTCCAATTCCGCTTCCCGCTGAAGATCATCGCCTCCACCTCCGACTCCAACTTCGGCCAGATCTTGCCCGGCGGGGAGATGAGCGATAACGGGTTGGATGGTGACGGTGGTCGGCCGTCGTGCTATTTCGCACATGCTGCCTTTCTCGCAGCTATGTATCCGAACGTTCTCATCGGCTGTTAGGCACCCCTGATGTGGAGTGTTCCCGCACATATGGCCTGTGAGAGCTGGTGACTCGGGAGTAAGGTGGACGGCCGAGCTGAACCGGTCCTCCGTGGGTCGTGACTTGAGAGAGCCATAAACGCGGAGCTTGTAGTCATCGACATGAATCTGTATCTATTAGATAAAGCACATTAACTGATTGTGGAAGGGCCTCAATTTACCTGGGATTTGAGTGTCTTGGACAATGCCACCCAGACATCCTCGTATCCATAGGTCCATGCCTGGAAATGGAAGACCGTATCGTTAGGGTATTTGGAAACCTTTCGCAGCAGTTCAGCGATGCCTTGGGCTTTGGTCTGGAATGGAATGTCTTCAATGAAAGAGGCGTCGAGGTAGATTTTGTCGAGGATCTTGAGACCCGAGGTGTACTCGACCAGGTTGGGATTTCGGGAAATGGTATTGACAAACCATGGCTCGCTCCGGATGTCGCCTGTGTACAGAACAGCTTTACCATCGCCCTCGATCACTTGTAGTCTATTAGTATGCTGTGGCGGGCGCTTTTGGGATTGATCTCACGGAACATGACGGCCCCGGGACAGTGGTTGGCGTCAAACAGGGTCACCTGAATCTTGTGACCAGGACGGAGCTCAATGGTCGTCAGGGTCACCTGAATCTTGTGACCAGGACGGAGCTCAATGGTCGTCGGGGTCTCCAGCGGCAGAGCTTTCTGACGCATGTTAGAGGTGCAGTAAAAATGCACAGGATTTGGCATACCAAGACTTTGTTCAGATGCTTGTACGTCTGCTGTCTGGCCTCCAAGATACCCTTGGCATAGTTGATCCGACATGGGTAACGCTCAAGGCGAAGGAGTATCTCTCGAGTAGCAGCTGAACAGTACACACTGCGAGACATCAGTAATCCGAGTTCTTATCACATATTAAAGGGTAGAGCGAGACATACAAGGGAGATCGCAGGCTCTCCAAGCCAGCAAGATGGTCGCTATGGACATGACTTAGGAAGCAGGCGAGGGGAGGCTGCGAATCAGCGTTACGGCGGAAGAAGTCGACTAGAAACCGTTAAATGAAGGAAATAGGATCGCTAGAAGGTGATTATACTTCGAATGTCCGGGAATTCGGATACGATGCCGTTAAATGTCGACATGGTCGATGTTGACGACTGGGGCAGCGACGCGCAGGACCACCAAGATGCTCAAGAAATCAACACAAATCTCAAAGACATGTATCATAAACAGATGGAAGAACTTGGGAGACTGAGTTTATCATGGTAAATTCGCCGAGTCTTGTTGTTGCATCAGACTTTGAGAGGTGCGAGATTCGTGGAAAGTTGTAATGCCCAGTCAACCAGTGAGTGCCTGGTGAGGAAGGAGAGTGAAGCCCGTGCGCGATTGTGAAGATATGCACTGTATTTTAGGTGCTCGATGCACTACAAAATTGCACTCGACTGTCAAAAAGTGGTGAGCTTGGGCAGTGTGAATTCACCCAGGTCTTACACTGGTCGGGTGCTGCCTGTTGGCCCGCGCATGGATTCTTAAACACGACCATGACTCTCAAATGACTAGGTACTATTAGGCCAAGGGTTTAAAGATACTATCATGAAAGAAACTAGAGTCTTAGCTCTTATATAATATTAATCTTTTATAAAATATACCCAAGTTTAGTTTTACTATGGCATAATGTTTTATCTCATATTCCTATGTTTTCTGACTATTACTAGGTTAGTCTGACTGAG
>JAADYS010002212.1:0-10504 GCA_012931995.1 Fusarium albosuccineum | reverse complement strand
CTTTATTTCTTTTTTTTTTTTATTATATATATTATAATTATATTATAATTTAGTATTTTTATCTTAATATTAATAATTAAGGTAGTTATATAAAGATATAAGATATTATAATATAGGCCTTAGTATTTTATAATACTTTTTTATTACTAAGTAAGGTAACTAAGGTTTTACTAAAGGCTAGGGTTTAATTCCCTTATATAAGGGCTCCTTTTTTTTTTATTAATAAGGCTATAGGTAAGCTATGTAACCCCCTTTAGGCACTTAGCGAAGCTTGAGTTTATATTCTCTAGTAATAATAATCTCTTAATTGCCTGCATATTATTCACGGCGGTATTAATAAGTCCCCGCCAACCCGACTGCCCATCGGTAATAAACAGCGCCGACCTCCGTCCTGAAGCCATTCGGACTTAGCAAAACGCGAGCTCGAGATTGTTAACAACTGTTTTGATCCTCTGTTGGCCTGATTTAAGCTGCCTCTTTAACCCTTTACGGCTCCCCATGACGTAAATCCATGCTTGACAGGGGTGCACATGCTGCTCCTGGCCCGCCCCACAAACCGAAACGCCGCTTAGTCATGTACTCTGGCCAATCCCCTCACGCGCTGGCAAAACGCCGAAAGGCGAGAGTCCCTCACTCGGGCAGCACTTCAGCCCAGCCAAGACAAGGTCTAGCCCTCCGGGACCGAAGAGACCATGCATCCGCCGATATTCACTTCAGATACGGGACGGCGCGGCGGCCTCTATGAGCCCGACATGGCAGATACGTCAGGGGCTAACCTCCGAGTTGAGCCTCCAGATCTTTATATGAGCTCTACGTCCCCATCAAGTTACATAGATCTCCTTTTTAGATCAAGCCTCAACTCAAACCACTACAATACTACAACAAACAGTCCAATCACCATCAATTCAACATGACATTAGTACCACCCCGATCCTCCAACCGACACCCCGCAAGCTCCATCATCTGGGCTGGGAAATGGAAGACGTACATTATCCCCATCATCATGGCCGGCTTGATGTTGCAGTTACTCTTCCTGGGTAACATGTCGTATCTCTTCGGCGCTCTCTTCAAGTCAAACTCTCGAATGCACAATCTCAAGATCCTGGCCGTTGACTTTGACAACGGTGACATTGGCCGAGCCATCTCCGGCGCCTACGATAACTTGCAGGCCGATTCTTTTCCCACAGTCGAATTTGGATCTTCGTCCGAGTACTCGACTCCTGAGTCACTTCGCAACGCTGTCTGCAAGCACGGATATTGGGGCGCCGTTTACACGCACTCTGGTGCATCCGACCGACTCCTGGACACCATCGAAGGCGATAACACGACGACCTACGACCCCAGTGATGCCGCCACCTACATCTGGAATGGTGCCTACTACCCAGCCATCACCTCATCCCTCAAGGGAAGCCTCCAGACTCTCATCAGCGTCGCGTCCAAGGTCTACCCTCTCTCAACTCCCGATGCCATGAAAGCCGTCAACATGACCAACCCCGTCTCGGCCTCCGCCCTCCTCAACCCCTTCGAGGGAACCCCTTGGGACATCATGCCCACCGACCAAGGAACCCGAGTTCTCCTAAATACTGTGGCCATGGTGATGCCTGTCCTCATGCAGTTCTTCTTCCAAATGGGCTTGAACGGCATTACGGCCGGCGCCAAGGCTCTCGAGACGCAGTCCAAGCGAGACGTCTACATCTTCCGCCTCTTCTCCGGCAAGATTTATGCCTTTATCTCTGCCCTTGGTATGACTGGGTACTTCTGGGCTTTCCGTGAGAGCTGGGGCGTAACAGCCGGACAGTTCTTCGAGACGTGGATGTGTCTCTGGTTCTACATGGACATCAACTTCAACATCATCGACACACTCATTGGAACCATCATTCCTATGCAATTTTTCGCCTACTTCCTGCTCACATGGATCATCATGAACATCGCAACTACCGTGTATCCTTTTGAACTTACACCCGGCTTCTACCACTGGGGCTGGGCCCTGCCCGCGCACAACATCTGGCTCTTGCTGGTTAACATCTGGTCAGGCTGCCGTGGCTCACTCGACGTTACACTTCCCATCCTCTTCTCCTGGTGGGTTGTCAGTCACGCTACCAGTGCCTGGTCGGTTCGAAAGAGGTGTCTGATGGCTGAGGCGGACGCAGAAGCGGAGAAGCAGAAGCCCACTGGCGACAAGTTTACTCGATTCAGCACCGAGCAGAGTGAGCAGTTTGTTCTTGAACGGGTCTCTTCCCAAGCCTCGAGACGAGCTGCCAACAACCGGACTTCGGAAAACTACGACGTGGAGGCGAACCGTGTAGGAGAGAGCCTACCCGACGGCAGTGATAGTCGGACTATCATCAGCACAGCCCCTTCTCTTCAAGATCGTGAAAATTCCAAGGCACAGCGGGAATAGACACTCATCTTTGGCGTTTGGAGTCTTGATAGAAGGATATAGATATAGACTTTTGCATTTGTACGACATAGACGGGAAGCAATTACATCACATGAGAAGCGTGTGATATTTTACGACCTTTACGATCAGGCCTTGGCTTGAATGATAAAGACAACCAGCTATTAGATTTCCTTGACTTTTTATAAGATAGATATCCAGAACTCTCATAATGTTTATTTCAGAAAACCTTCAGCAATCAAGCTTTCACATCTTTCCTCCTCTTCGCCTTGTCAGCAGCCGCCTTAAGCCTAGCCTGCCTGTTCTCCAAGAACTCATCAGGATCGCAACAGTACATGAAGATTTCTGGCTGTGGGCGCATTGAGTAACGACTGAAGAACGCAATCCTCCGTCCAGTAGCATCTTTACCCTGTGACATCCAATCCACCTCGTAAATCAGAGGCATGTCTACTTCCCACGATCCTCCGCCGTCCGCACGGAAAACTTCGGGATGGGCTTTTCCAAACAAACAATCGATGAACCCATCCATCAAATCGTTCTTAGTAACCCCATTCTCGTTCTCCAGAAAAATGTTTGGTTCCACATCTGGAAGACCGCACGGGCAACACCCGGGATCCGGCTGGTCGAAGAGTGAAATGGTGAATTTTCCGTAAGGCGGCTCTGTAAGGTATTCTGGGATACTCTGGTCTGTTTTTACGGACTCTCTAAGGCGCTCGAATGCATCGAGCCAATAGGCTCGGAATTCGGCAGGTGTTGTTGAAGATGACTTTGGACTCGCTCCGAATGCCTCGTCAGTCGTTCTCTTTATTGCGTCGATCACTTGATACCATGTTTCGTATGTATCTGGCTCGTCTTCCCACTCTTCCTCGTCTTCGTCCTTGTCGTCCTCTCCATCTTCCTTTACTTCCTCCTTCTTCTCTCCTGTCTTGTCCTCCACTTTGTCCTCTTTCTTCTTCTCTTGGCCCTCCCCTTCAAGCTTGAGCTCGTCGGCCAGGGCGGCGAGGCGTGAATCCTCCTTTTCCATGTTTTCCTCGTGTCGCTCTCGAGTTGAGAAATATGTCTGTTTCATGAAACGTAGAGTTGAATTGATGGTCGTGTTGAGAGGGGCAGAAGTGGCAATAAAGAAGTAAGCCTGTCTTCCCTTTTAGGATGCGGTGAGATGCAGTCGTCTCCATAAATGTTCCGTCGAAGCGAGCAGTATGAGTGACCTGATTGGTCAGATGGCGTAATCCGCGTTTGACTCACACAGCAGTCGGTTGTGATACTGTGCTCGAGTTTCTGCCTGCTGCCTACGTCGAGTCATCCCATTTCTCTGAGTATCATCAATTGGAGAAGATGTAAGTAAGTATATCGTTAATCCAGTCAAAAGCAAGCACTGTCTCGACACTTTCATAAGATGTCACACCTAGTTCCACGAGCAACGCACATGATTTATGTAGATGCTAAAAACAAGTCGAGGGACAATGTCAATAGAGGTGACAGAAAAAAATAGCGGTGGATCGTTCATAAGTTATCTATTTGACTTGAGTATTATGCGGAGTCTATTCTCATCGCATCATCAATAAATTCAGGGTCTAGTTCTCACATGGTGACAGCTATCCATAGATGCTTAATCCCCGAGACTAGGTATCAATGCCCGCATCTCACCTAGGTGAAGTGAGCTCCACTGATCAGTTTTTGATTACCCTAGGGTTACTCGGATGTTCCTCGGCATTTCCGTGATTCTTAGTAGATTGCAGTCGAACTCCCATACTGTTACTTGCAAATTGTCTAGAGCAGAACATTCTTAGGAGGATCCGTGAAAAAGGATCTACGGATGGGCAAATAGAGGTAAATAAGTTACAGACTGACAGTTTCATCAAACATAACTTGAAATTTCAATCAACAGGCACTTGCTTTTAGTTATAAAGCTGGAAATGAAGATGCGCGATTGAAGGCCTTTTGTGGACGAGCTACCCTGAACTGGCGGTTTTGACTGGTACGCTGACGTCATATTTGAGACGATCCCCAGTAAGATGAGTCTCAGAGCACAGATCACGTTTGTCGCAATATCCGTAATTTGGCGTCGCATAGCTCATCTGTACCTCAGATGAATCATTATGCTAGGCTAGAACAGACAAGGAATCATGCCCGAGGCCATTGATCTGGACCAATTCGGGGACAGTCACATTACGTCATTCACAAACCCATATCACTTTAGTAGGTAGCATGTTGTAAATACTTCAACGTTGGAATTATTCACAATTGAATAGAACAAGATTTTTTACAGTTCCCAAGCCCTGGCGAAAAAACAAGTCGCTCTCTCCAAGAAGAATTCAACAAGATGCTGAAGATGCACATCAGAAGCTTTTTTCCGGTCTAGCCAGCTACCCAGAAGCGATACCTCGAACCGTGACCGTCGTCGATTGCTTAGTAGGGCTTGTCGCCGATCCTGTGATGGAGAGATTAGCGAGCGTAACTATACTGGTGAGGAGAGGGAGTGCTTACATGTTACCGGGCTCCTGGTAGCGGCAGACAACGTATGTCTGGCCGTTGCCCGAGGCCTTGGCCATGCCGACCTTGGTGGTAGAGTGCCAGACGACCTGAGTGTAGTGGCCGAAGGTCTGGTAGTTGACGTTGTCGATAGCCTCACCGTTGTACTGGCTCTTCTCAGCAATGAAGAGGTTGGCGGCGTCGGTGAAGGGGTTGCTGGAGCTGCCGGCGTAGAGGTTCTCGCCAACACCGTCAGCACCAGAGTGCTCGAGGGAGCCAAGGGAGACGAGGTGGTCAGCCCACTCCTGGGCACCGGCGGCGAGCTCGTCGTCCCAGGTGAGGGGCTCGTTGCCGACAGCGGATCGGGCCTCGTTGTGGGCGTCGAGAGCCGCCTGCTGGTCGTCGGTCAGGGAGCTGGAGCCAGAGCCAGAGCCGGAACCAGAGGTGGGGGCAGCGGCGGCGGCGGTGGTGCTCTTGCGGGTGACGACCTTGAGGGTGGTGGGCTGAGCCTGGGACTGCTCAGGCTCAGGAGTCCACCAGTTACCCCAGTCGATGTTGTCCTCGACGGGAGCCCAGGTCTGCTTGGCCTGGACGGCGCCCTCGGTGACGACGTGGGTCACGCACTCGGTGACAACGACGGCCTCCTGCTTGACGTGAACCCGGCGGTAGGCAGCGGCGCTGGTGGCCAGCATGGAAATGGCGAGCGTGGAGAAATGCATCTTGAGAGAGTTGGGGGTTGTTTTTTATCGTCACCGGGACTGTGAAAATTGTCTGAATGAGTGAATGAATGAAGGAATGGACCCTGCCAAGATTGAAGGAGCGACTTGAAAGGGCTGAAAATGAATGACAAGACTAGATGAGTCTGGAGAGGAAAGATCCAAGGGAATGGTTGATGGGATCGATCGAGGCTATATTATATCTCTGATGCTACCCGCCCTGAACTCTAGCGTGTCTCTCATTTTACCGCCCTGGACGCCACTCGGCAACTTTTCTCACTGTCGCTGCCAACTCCTGACTCTGTGGTGCCATGTCAGCCTGGGTACGTAAGCCACGCACTCTCAGGTTTATTGAAAGAGCGGAGTCTGCACGTTTCAACACGCTGAAGCTCCGAAGCGGACTCGTGGATAATCCAGGGGTACGGATGCATGGCCCGTGATTGACCAGGGGGATGCTTCTCCAAGAAAGCCACATGCAGGTGGGCCATCAACAACAAGTCAACAACCAAGACCGTTGAAGGAAGGTGGACTAAGCTCGGGGCACCAATTGCAAGGAAGGCTAAATTGCCCAGATGCTCCCTAATGAACGTCCTTCGTCTGAAGTCTGGGTATAAACCGGGGGGCCTGATCAACCCGAGACTCCGGGTACGAGGATTTAGCCCTGTGGCGTTGTGGGGGGTGGCACACTGAAACTGGGTTATACAGGTCCTGTAATATTACGCGGGCCCAGATCTGTCCAAGGGTTGGTTTCACGCTGACTTGGCCGACAAGCTTGCCAAATCGGCTAAAGATGAGATGACATGCCGGGGTGGCCATGGTCCTCCACAGCGGCATTTAACGCCACAGAGTGTCGTCGTCCTTGGCTCCTTGTCGTGATTTCAAGCTTGAAATGAACCAAGCGAGAGTTCAGGATCCGTCTGCTAATACAATAGAGTTTACTTGCTGACGGGATGCAATGTCGCTTAATACTGGGGCTTCGTATTATATGGTAGCTAGGTAAATACGACAAATCTTCCAGGTCTAGGCAAGTTGAGGCTGTATATTTCCCTGCCTCAACAACTACTACTAGAGCATTGACCACGGCGCGTGTAGCAAGTGGCGTTTGGTTTGTTATTGCACCTTCAATCCTTTACCGCCGCCTCGTTTCTAGTCATGAATAGGGGCCCGACACGGTCCGTCTGTTTCTTAGGTGGTAAACGGAGAAAAAAAAAGTTTGTTAGGCTTTGATGTTTTCTTGACTCGCTTTGCGACAAGCTACTGCAAGGGACGCAAACGTCGGCCCCCGCGATTGGCTCCAAAAGTGCAACCATCACGCACCTTGTTTCTTTTTTATTAAACGTCGGGAGCTATCGAGATGCAGCATAGTTACCCGGTAGGCATCGAAAGTCATCGAAAGGGAATCAAAGAAAAATAGGGGAAGCCTGGCTATGCTGCTGGCTATCCATGTGATAATTTGATTGAAACGGCCAGCGTTTTCGGTCATCAATTTGAAGCCTTCCCTCGCCCTCACATCGGCCTCTTTGTCATCAACAGCAGCTGCTCCGGCGGTTGAAACAGCGCCACGGCGCTTGGTGCATCGGGGAGAAAGGGCACCAGCATGTGTGCGTGAGAGTGAGTGTCAGTGTGAGCTGGCCTGCTGACGAGATCGAGTTAGCGGCCGATCTCCCCTCCCACCCCAACTTTTGGCCTCAACAGCAGGCCTTCAGCTACTGATCGACGCCGTCAACGTTTTCACCTGAAGTGTGCCGTCTAAACGCTGTGCGGATCGATGCTGCCACTTCCACTTCCTATCAGCTTACATTGAACAATCAGGCCCAGGCCCAGTTCCACCGCCCCAGGGCCCCTTGCAACAGGCGCGTGGTCTTTTTTTGCGGCTCACTCGGCTTGACATGATACTGACCCTTGCGCCTTCTTGTTCCGGAGTTTTAAAGGAGGCGAGATATCCTTTGTCGACGAAATTCTGGAGAGGAGGCCCCTGGATTCTTGGCGACCAGCCTGCTCCACCAAGCGCCGCGTGTCGCGAATCCTTCCCGCTCAACGTCCGCATGAACCAATCCCAAGTCGCTCTGTTGGTTCAGTGTACGTGGAGACGTCGGGATTTCTCACGAATTGTGGATTGGTAGTGTCGGCAATTGTGGTTGCTTGCCAACGCATCATACATTCTTACTCTGCCCATCTGCTTCTTTGGTTCGGGTGCATGTTTCAGCCACCCACGAGCTGTTTGTCAGCTGCGGGTTGCACTCTTCGCTTCCAAACAGTTACATGGTTTCTCCCGGCCTCACAACTTGGTTTCAATGTTTCAATTCTTTGTCTTGCGTGATGGTGGTATCTGACGTACTCTATTCTCAGCTCAAACATCCAGGTAGAGCCTTTTGGGCCCTGTTCTTTCAGCCGCAAGAGCCCGTATAGATTCTTTTGTCCGTAGCACTAGCCTGGCAACATCACGAAAGTTACCGTGAATTCCGGGTCTTCCGTAGCTACTGACGGCAAGTGCCTAGACAACCGACTGTCTCTTGTAATCGGTGTGATCGGTGTTTCACTTCTTTCGAAGTGGCCCCAGGTTGGAGTTTGGTTAGTTCCGAAAGATCTTAGACACGTGAAGTTCTCCCTGAATCACCTCATTCCTAGAGTTTTCTTCCGAAACCCGATTCATGATACAACGCGGTTCGGAAAAGGCTATTGTTGTCTGTGCGCTGCACCGAAAGTCAAGGTAACCATCACGAAGGTAACAGTGTTGCATTTCGGCGAAACAATCTCGGGCTCGAGGTCATGCGACTGGGCTTGTGCAAGCTCAAGAAAGTCAATTCTTCAGCCCTCGTATATGAACTGGCACCCAAGCTTTTATATCCGCCTCAACCGGAGGCGAACCCAAGACGTGCTAGCTGGCTCGATAAATCTTCCAGGGTTCTTCCATGCCCCACTCTCGGCTCCAACTGTAAAGCCTTAACAGATAAGATCTTAAATGGTCGATAGTCGGCCTTATCTGCTAAGCTTCAAACAGTAGAGATCTCTCGTAGCCGAGGGCGGGGTATGGCAAGTCATGTTCGCTGCGTTTCTTTTACGAACGTTGTCATTGGCTATGTAGTACTACTGCATTTGGTTAAAGTGCAGCCTTTGTGTCATCGTTACAACGGAATCCAGGTGAGCACAGGCATGCAGTTACCGAGGACGCCTCAATCACACTTCAGCGAGGCGATGGACAAAAAACAAGAGACGTAACGATGAGATATGCCTCTATACTATTGCAAGTCTAAAGTTATGGTTATCTAAGAAGACTATCTTGCATGGTAGTTAGGGGTTGAGATGCTCTTGGGACCTTTTCTTTTTAAACTTCTAGGATCTTCGTCAAATGCCATGGTTATGGCAGAGTCGAGGAGAGTCAAATGCTGCCTTCTTTTTGTACCCTCCGAGGAGAGAGTCGGCATGGATCGGCCGACGGTGATATGCACTTAGAAGCAATAGAGCAGAAGCTTCCACGGCTGCATACCGCGTGGGATCGTACCCAAGAGAAAACTTCTGCTTGACTGACCCTACGATACAGAATTGAGCACCATCATGAATGCTGTTCGACTTGCCAACCCTTGTCGAATACCATCCGTTCCCCTCCTCCCATTGCTCTCACTCAGAGTTCAATCGGCTTTCAAAAGCACACCCACCTTTCAACGTGACCACACCCGTCTGCTATCGACTCGCTCCAGGTCACAGCCCGCAATGAATCCCCAACCAGTCGAAGCTCCTCTCTCGCAGAATGCGACGTTTCTGGTATTGTCAGCGACAGACGACCCGGATGCATTCCGAACTATCCGGTCGACACTCTCTAGCATCGCCGACATAACCAAGAACATCTCTATTCGCCATCAGACCGCCAACCTGTCATGCACAGTGGGAATTGGCAGCTCCATCTGGGACCGCATCACCAAGCTCCCCCGCCCAGCTGAGCTGCACCCTTTCAAAGAGTACCAGGGAGCCAAGCATACTGCCGTGTCAACACCAGGCGACTTGTTTTTCCACATCCGATCGGAAAGAAGGGACATGTCGTTTGAGTTTGAAAGGCAACTCATGGATCGTCTAGGTGATGCTGTCAGTGTCCAGGACGAGACCGTCGGGTTCCGATATTTTGATACCCGTGACGTGCTCGGTTTTGTCGATGGCACTGCAAACCCAGTTGGCCCCGACGTTACCGACTCGGTCCTCATCACTCAACAAGACGACTCTGCTGCTGTAGGAGGCAGCTACATCGTCGCTCAAAAGTACCTTCACGACCTCAAAGCCTGGCGTTCTCTCAAGACCGAGCAGCAAGAAACCATCATTGGACGCACTAAGTTAGACAACATCGAGCTTGATGATGCAGAGTCTGGTCAACAGTCTCATAAAAGTCTGGCGACAATTGAAGGCGAGGATGGAAGTGAGCACGACATTCTGCGGGATAACATGCCCTTTGGTTCACCAGCGCACGGAGAGTTCGGGACGTACTTTATAGGCTACTCCAAGAAACTTTGGGTGATAGAGAAGATGTTGGAACGCATGTTCGTTGGCGATCCACCAGGTTTGCATGATCGCATCCTCGACTTTTCAAAGCCTGTTACTGGAACCACATTCTTTGCGCCTTCAGCGGATGTGTTGGCCAGTCTTGATGACGACTGATAAACGAATTTCGTAGAGACAAATAAAACTTTCTATTTTATGAGCATGAGTGACGAGGATGTTTCATGCTTCGAATTGTGACTAAAAGATATATCGATTCTAATTATCTACCTTTAAGCCTTAAATATGATATACAGTAAACCATATCTATAGCGATCCTCGCCGTAGCGATAGCCTGTTTTTAGCGATATACCCCTATAAATATAGCAAAATACCACCTAACTAATTAAAAGTCCTGATACTAATAATATCATAAGAATATTACTTATTAATA
>JAADYS010002210.1:0-16938 GCA_012931995.1 Fusarium albosuccineum | reverse complement strand
GCTGAGCTGAGCTGAGCTGAGGCCGCAGCAGCAGAGCTTGAGTGAGGCTCGCGGGGCACGGGCGGTGGGGGATTTGCAAGGAGGGCCTTTACGTACGCCTTCGAGGAGATACAGGAGGTCTTTCCGAGCCTTGTTGCGGATCTGCTCGGTGCTGAACTCGGTGCGAGGAGCCATGGGGGACAGCTCAACGCGGTTGGCAAGAAACGTGATGGAAGAGGCGGATAGATCGAGGCCGCGCGTGAGTGAGCGACGAGCACCCAGGGCGAGATACAGATGCAAGATCAGGTCCACCACCCATTAGGTTGGGGAGCTTCCTGATGACGGCAGTAAAGTGGGGAGCTACCAGCCACTTTCCAGACGGCTACCGGCGGTGGGGCCGACGCTCCGGCTGGAATTGATTGTTCTATGCTTCCATCATGCCAGCTGATGATTACTCTGCTCCGCGAGTTTTACACTGCATACTTCAAGTTGTCAATGTCACTAGGTATATATACAAGCAGGACTTGACCACGATCTCATGGGCGAGGCAGTCCCTGGCTCCCAAACCAGCGCTCCAGCTCCAGGAACAGGTTTGCTGCAAAGATGGAAAACCGCCAATAGCCACGGGATCCGAATGGCCCGTCTCCTGGGCATCATCATCTCTTGGTGCAAGATAGCCATTCCCACTAATCCATACCAACACATCACAGTTGGGACAATGTCTGCGGTGTTGGCCAAAGCAGCGGTCAAAACAGACCACAGTTCATCGTCTTCTCGTGATATGGTGAAGCCTATCTTGTCGCTGTAGTGCCAGAAGCGCTGAGAGATTCGCCGCCCTCCTCATGATATCCATGCTTCAAGGTACATCATATCATTTTCCCGGTTAACATAGGTTCATAGAACGCTCATAGAGCCCGCAGGCTCGTATAGAATCAGCCAAAACGACAAAAAAACAACAACAAAACTCTCAAAACAACCCTGTTCCACCAGTATATGAGAAAATGCCATGCCCGTTTCCTTGGTCTCCTTGTCTTCACGTGGTGGTTCGTCCCAAACGCCAAAAGAATGCTGTGTAACTCCCGTAGCTTGCGTCGAGTCTGTTCGTTTGGGGAGGTGCTGGCCCCCTGGGTGTCTTTCCCCATTTGCATGTGCTCACTCACACGCTGTTATCGTGGTAGAGGAACTCGATGTCGCGAGGTCGTAGCTTGTTGCCCCGTACAAAGTCCTCATCGCCTGGAGGCCGCTCATTCTTGTCGTTGCTCGTCAGCATGCTTTGGATGCTCATGCAGACACTCTGGACGCTCTGGACGGGGCTCCAACCCTGCTGGCCGAGAAGGTCGAGGCAGATGATGCCGTTGGAGTATATATGCGGGTGCATCGGGATGGGACGGTCGGACCGCTTGTCAAAGGTGACCTCGGGGGGTTCTAGACGAGGTCAGTGAGTTGCCCAGTTCCAGACGGTGGGGGGAGCTTGGACGCGTACCTATTGGGTACATCTTGGGAAAATGAAACTTGAGTCGGTAGACTTGGTCCTTGTACAGAGGGTTCTCGTCGAGCACCTGGATGTCGAGGAACCAGTCGCCGGCGACGCTGTCATCACGCTCTATCAACTTGATGCCCGGAGGCAGGCCGTCCTTGTGGATCTGCGGGGCGCCAGGAGCGTCAGCCGGACTCAAAGTCGCCAATATCCATGCCATGCCGTCAGGTCAGCCCAGGGGGGGGGCAGTAGAACAAACCTTGCCCAGCTCCTTGACCAGACGCCTGTCCCGAGTAGCTCCAGCCATGACTTGACCTTGCGGGAGTCTGCTTCCCAAGCGTGGATGTTGATTGAATCGACCGGGGGGGAGCGTGGAAGGTGATGATGTTGCGGGTTGTAGGTGGGAGGGAGGATTTGTTGTCGGGCACGCTTCTGTGGAACACTGACACGCCAAAGAGGGGCCGTTTGCGGCGCTACCCCCAAGGTACATGCCTGTGCTGGGGGCTGCCGCATCCAAGCCCGCGCTGGGCAGTACGTAGTCTGCTCCGAGTGGCTGAGCGAGGCTGAATTAATGCCAGTCATGCTTTCGCTTTTCGAAGCAGTCTATGTGCTGCTGGTTATTCTCATAGGCTAATATGCAGACCGTGGTTTCTCTATCTCGTAGTGACAGGGCCTGTCCGAAGCCCCTCCTTCCAGTGATATCATCCAACCCCTCGCCGTTGAAATAAATACTTCATCGAGTTTGACAATAAAAGCTAATTGCAAGTGAAATAAGTCTTGGGTTATTTTATGACTGCTTCTGCCAAGTTATTATCTCAATTCTTTATTGTGTATCATGTTTGGTCAGGAACACCACCGGCGTAGTATTCTTTCAACCCCGTGAACCACCTTGACCCATAAATCCGGACCCGTGTTGTTCTATTGGATAACTATTACCCGCTTCTGCTTCTTGATGTAAATGTCAAATACAACCTGCGAACTCTTTGAACGACATAACTGACCAATGCTACATCTAAATCTAGTGTATCCTGGATCACTATTTCCAGCCCCGAGTCAACTATTTACTGACCTACAGCTTGCTTGCCCCGGCTTCCAAACCTCTGCCCCAGCATTGACGAGTCTCATCCGCTCGGCTCCTACCTATTGAATCAACCAGATCGAAAGTCGAGGACTTCGGTTACGCAAAGAGAAAAAAAACCTATGCAAGGCCTAACAACTAATTGGCCTGGCCTGCCTGGTTATTCCCCCGCCGTTTGGCTGCCACACCTTGGCCGTTGCATTGAGAGCCACAACCTCAGCAAGGTCAAGACCTCCTCGAATCACAGTCACTCCATTCTTATGACTGAATGCAAAATCCCCACAAGTGGTGACAGCACATACAAGACGCATTCCCTCTTGCCACCAGTCCGAAGGCACAAAAAAGTGCCTTTTGGCCATGCGCGTTGTGCTAAATGTGTTCAGTTCCAGGGAGCACACCCACAAGTCCCTGTCAAGGAAAACAAGCTCAGAGCCGACAATTGCCAGTGGCTGCTGCAGTAGGGGATAACAAATGGGTAATTCCATCGAACCGGTGTCAGAATCATCCGCACAAGGCCGCGTCTGAGATACATCGGTGCAGACGACGGAGAGAATTGTTGGGCTACAGCAATCCCGATAGAGATGCACAACCCATTCCTTGTTCTGGCAGACCGAATTGCTCAACGCCAGTTGGCCGCCTGGCTTCTTGAATCCAAGGCTCGATATCTCTTGAAAGCTCCTCCAACAGAAGCGCCTAATTGTTGAACCCCCTAGAACTAGGAAGGCGTCTTCGTTCAAGAGATCGACTAAAGCAACACCATCTTGCGACATTTTTAAAGTCTCTCCTTTAATGATCTTGAGAGATTCCAAGTCCCAGACTTGGAAGAAGTCAAACGACTGTACGAGTAAGGACTTCCCCAAGGAGCCAAAAATAACTTTGCGGATGGTGGTGCCCATGCTTTGGTCGAATATGACTGTTGATTTGGCCCATCGTTCGACACCATGCTTCGTTTCAGCCACAAGAATTTGTCCATGATCGTCCACAATGCACACCAAGGTACGATCGCCGGCCAGGGTGGCGTAAATTTGGGCGACTGGGGTATGGTGTTGATAAAGCGTAACCAGTTTGGAGCCGTCTACCATTGAGTAGGCTATGACTTGTCCTCGGTTGTCTCCGCAAATAACGGCTCTCTGGTGCTCTAACACGGCCATGCATGTAATTCTGGTATCCTCGGTCTTTGGCCTTCTTCGGAGGGCGCTTGGGTTCCAAATTTTGCAGCCTGCCTCATCCAAACTGAGAAGACGTTGACCACCGTGCGAGGAGAACACTGCCACAATCTTCTCGTGGTAGGCGTTAAGGCTGTAAACATGAGTGACAGTGGGTGTATAGCGGGAACTGAAATCGAAAACATGAACATAGCCATAACCGTTGCCAGTGACAAGTTGTTGGCCGTCAGAACTCCAAGATAGGCAAGTTGTACGAGACAGTCGGCGTATGGTGAGAGGGCATAACGTCTCAGCGTCATACATCACTAACAAGCCTGAATCGTGAGCTGCGGTGAGTATTCGGGTTTTGGGGTCGGGATGGAATGCCATTGCAGACACAGCGTTGTCATCAGCTGAGCGAGTAGCAAGAACCTTCATACTTCCGAAATCTACGACATGTAGATTTCCTCGCCCAAGAGTAAATGCAAGAAGACCAATTTCTTGGGTCGACAATACAAACTGCCATCCGCTATCGAGCGCCTCTAAGCCGGTACCTAGGTAGAATAGATCAATTGTTTCCTGGTGGTCCATTCCTAGGTCTCTGTTGCACGGTAAGTTATCTGGCGCAGTTTGCCTGGAGGACGGAACAAACCTGAAAATAAGTTTCCCATTACTCAAACAAATGGTTAGAAGCGATCTGTGCAGTAACACGTCCTGGGGTGGACTCTGTGGGATCTCCGACCGATGGAGGATGCGAGCTGTCGCTACATGCCATACGATGACATCTGTATTACCCGCAGATACGAGTCGTCCATCTGATGTCACAAACTTGAGCAGACTAATCGGCCCGGGGTGCTGAAGTTCGTGAACGATTAGCAACGAAACTGCGTCGTAAACGAACATATGACCAGTCTTTGAGCATAGAACAAAATACTCGTCGTTGGAGGCAAGCCGAGGGTCTTTTTCCGAGTTGTGATTCACACACATAGCATAGTCGTTCCATGTCTTCTCGCGCCAACCCATAACTGAGAGTTTGTCTTCTTGTGTGCCAAACGTTTTGAAGATCTCAGAGTCCATAGGACAAAATGAAGGTATGATGTTGTGGATTGCGGAAGGACACTCAAGCAACGGCCTCGGGAACTTAGTGACCAACCGTCTCATGTCTTCCTGTAGGGTTTGTAGCCGTTGTAAAGAAATATCCGAAGACGTATTTAGAGCCCTTTTACCGAGGTAGTTGCCAATATCTGCCGCCGCACGAGCGAGTGGGTTCAAATTGCCACTGGCAGCGACATACTCGACCCAACGAAGAATATCATTCTCTAGAAAAGCGGCGAGACCGACGAACGTTGTATCGTTTCTTGCACTGGAGCGGCAAAGATGGTACGAGAAGGCATCTGCAGCGTACTCGAGGAGTGTAGTACCTTTTGTGTCTCCAGAGTAGTGAAGGGACTGAGGTTTGAATGAGTTGTCGAGACAGGAAAGACAGATATGTGCGACCCGATCGTTGTCTTGATCAAAAGATACCGAAAACTCCGAATCATCATCCAATTTCAAAAGGAAGCTTCGCACGGTCTCGTGGACTAGCTGGACTCGATGGCTCTGGTCGACAATGACAAGTTGTCCGCATGTTGCCGTTATGGCGTGCTCAATATTATGAACCTTTTCGTTCAAATCCAGTTGCACGCCATGGCACAGTTCATCAACGAGCAGCGGGCGAACGGCCAGCGAAACCCATCTCAGAATTGCCTTGGCGAGTTTTGCGCGGCGCTCGTCGGCCGCAATCGTTTTGAGGATTCGATGATACATTTCGGATAGATCGCCAGGTACTTGCTCGAAGATGGCTTCGATATCGCAGTCTGTAAAAGCCGTGTCGAGCTCCTGAAGAACGAGACGAACCCACAGAAAAGAACCCGATGAATTCCTCAGAACTCGTGAGGCAAGCTCAGCGGCGTGATCACATGATAAGCTGTGAAGACGAGACTCAATCACAGCTCGCATGTCAGACACTATGAGATATTCAGAGGGGGAACAATAAAGGGTTGTGGGTAGTGTTGATAGACATGTGCCATAGCTTATACTGGCAAAGGAGTCTTGTTGGGCAGCGAGTTATAGATGGGTGCTTATCAACTGACCCGTTTCTGCATTTGAAAGATAATGAATATCCACTAAAGGTTGTATTGAGGAGACTCCACGATCGATTTCTGGAGTAGAACGGCTGGATACCAGTACTCGAAGGCCTGAGGGCAGTCCAAGAAGGAATTTGAAGAGTCCAGATGCGTCGGAGCATTCGTCAAGGCCGTCAATGATCCAAAAGTGTGATGATTCAAGAGGCATCTTAAATATTCCATCAAGGAAGAGTTTACGCCAAACTATCCTGTCATCTTGAGCGTCCCAGGTGACTTTTTCCTCTTCAAGTTTCAGAACCCTTTCTAGGACGAGTTCATCCTGGCGCGCCATCTGGTAGGCCAGACTAGCCAAACATGACGCGATAGTTTGGCTGCTTGCTTTGCCAGCTTTGAAGAAGTGAATGCTGCAGTGTGTGTTCTGAGATCGTAAGTAGGTGATCACTTGGCCACAGATGACAGATTTTCCTGCTCCGGCTTGTCCCATTAACCACATTACTGGGTCGGCCCTAGAGTGATTGTCTATCCAGTCGTGGAAACGGTTGCTGTTGGTGAACCATTGACAGGACCCTGGAAATCTCGTCTCTTCGAGAAGAGACAAATCATCCTCGTAGGAATCGTTGGCCCCGAGATAAGCCTCCAGCGTCGGTATTCTTTGCGCTTGGGTAGAGGTCGGCCCTGTGGATTGTCATCATGGATATGTCATATGTAGTAATCAAGACAGTGTGCTCGCCTTCTTCAGCTTGCAATAATTCTAGGGCATTTGCCAAAGCATTGCGCACCTTTCTATAGTTATGATCTTGCCTATCGTGAAACTTGCAGACAGTTCGGTGATTGGCGTCCATGGGAGATACTTCCTCGTTGCGGTATCCGAGAGTAGCAGACGTCTTGTCGACCACGGGAACCTCGAAAAACGAGGACATGGGCTGAGTCTCAAAGAAAGACCACAGCCGCAGATCTTCGGCATGGTGACGAAACATGTCGTTGAGTTCCAAGAGAGCAGCGGATTTTGAATCCAGATCGTTGATGTAAGGCTTAGGTGCTCCAGACACTCGGAGGATTCTGCAAAGAATCCCAGCCAGGTCAGATCCACGATGAGGCGTAGCCAGGAAGAAAATGCAGCGAATCCGCGAAGCCAAATCGACACAAGCTGGATCTTGTTTGGCCAAAATGTACATCTTCTTGGCTATACAGCCACCCATGCTGTGGGCCACAATCATGATGGGATTGTTGCATTGCCGTATATCTGGATAATTCCGTAGTTCCCCGAGCAAGGACTGGGCAAATCCATGGATGTTGAGGGCGACTCCAGTGCGCTTGCGCCAATCAGCATCAAATCCAAATGAATGAATTCGAACTCGTTCGAAGCCAGGCTCCAAAGGCAGCCATGACTTGGGCCAGCAGGACTCAGGGTTGCTGGAGATCCGCCAGGTCTTGACAGAGTCACCGCCCAAGCCATGAACAAAGACGATATCTGTGCCTGCCGTTTCCTGAGCGGGTTGGTGAAAAGTAGTCAAGCCTAGGGGGCCTTTGTCGTTCTGTGGAGTCAAATCGGAGCCGCGGCGTTCGGACCAGAACGGAAAACTCAGGCGATGGGATGAGATCAGACCTCGAAGTTTTGATTTCCTTCGGCTATTTGGCGGAGCAGACTGGCCAGGTGGAAGCTGTTCAGAAGAAGCCGCGTCCGAGTCCATACTTTCTTAACTGGGTAACTACCTACCCGGCAGGTCCATCAATAGGTAGGTCTTCAGAAAAGGAAGGCACGAGAGCGTTGTTCTGGGATAAAAGGACACATATCAATGACTACCAAGCCTACCTACTTTTGCACATTGCGAGATAAAAATAATCTCCCCTTTAGCCTTGTGCTACCATGTTGGCTCAATCACCACTGGAAGCGTTGCACTTGTTCTTGCTACAGGCTGGCTCCACGGCTTGTGTCGGCAACCAGATCTGGATGTGTGAGCTCACATATTCCCAAAGCCAATTGCAAAGAGACGTTGTAGAGGCTGTGCATGGACATAAAACGCCAGCTGAAGAGCCATTCTAGGAGTCCAAGTAAATACGGGAATTATAGATAAATCGTTATACCATAGTAAAGGATTTTTATTACATAGTAGCCCAGATTCCAGCTTCCTTTATGATAGCATCTTTAAGCCCTTAGCCTAATAGTAGTTGTTTGAGAGTTATAGTCGTGGTAAGATAAAAAGAGTCCTGTATTTTTAGACCCATAGGCCATTGAAGATTTTTGTTCGCGGGAACAAGAGTAAAAGATGAAGGGCTGTGCTAGCCCAGGATTGACAAGCCGACTTCTTGTTGATCGACTGAGGCCTCCGCAGGCTAAATCGTCAGACCAATCTTGCCGGTTGCGATCTGTGCCTAGTGGAAGCAGCCTCGTAGGGCTGGGTTAGTTGGAGAGCCGTCCTCCTATCCCGAATTGGAAAAACACAATCGATGCATGTCAGGGAGAGATGAGCGAGGCAGTTCCATACGAGCTCCCATTCGGTTGGGCCACATGAACCCTGAACTGCAGGGCTCAGCCACACGGCGTGTGCGACCTGGAATGGGTCCTCGACGAACTAAGATACATCTTTACGTATCTTGGAGCGGGCCGTTGCCCTGTCCATTTCACATGATGGATGCGGAGCACCAGCAAGGGCAAAGAAAGCCTGGGCTCCTCATGTTTGCCTACCTCTCAGCCCGACCTGGAATGAACACCAATCGTGCAGAACTACGCTTTCAACTGCACCGCACTCAGCCTCGGTCGCGTAGCCAGCTGTGTCTTCTCAAACATTGAGGCTGAACTGAGCCACACGGGAACAAGACAAGCAGCTGCCACTGCCACTGCCACTGCCACTACCACCACCTACCTACACAGGGGATCAGCATGGGGAGAGCCCAGCCGCCATCCATCGAATGCGGCCGCCCCCGCCGCGTGCCCCACCTCCAGGGGACACTAGTGCTGAAGTCCCGTCGGGTCCCCTAACAATGGTGGGATGGTGCGCTGAGCTTACAGTACGTACAGCCCGTTGTAATGGAGAGGGCTCCCTGGCGGCTGGCTGTCTTGCTGGGAACTCAGCTCAGCTGTCGCAAGCTAATTAACAAGGACCTCCTCGTCCATCATCCCCGCCGCCGTCTCGTCTTTCTCTACCTATCTACCTGGCGTACGTACGTACCAAACTCTCCCTCCTCTCCTCCCAAACCTCTCTGCCATCTCCAAAGGCTTCGTCGGGTCCCTTGCTCCCGGGATCGGATTGTCGCACGGCACAAGACCCTCGGTTCCGGCCACATACAATTCCATTCGCATCAGCTTATTACGGCCTGAGCCGCCGCTCGTTTTCTCCTCAGTCACCACCACCAAAAACCCAACGGGTCGCTACCCCGCCATAGTGCCACCATGAGTTGTAAGTTGCGACCATCCGCAGCCTCATTCCTCTCCCCGCTTTGGCGTTGTCAGCCTCTCTCGGGCTTTGAATGCTGTTCTTGGTGCTTCGTCCTCCTTGTGCTGCTGGCAGTCCTCCGCTTGTTCATTGCCGCACCGCTTGGAGCTTCCTACTCTTCTCGCGCGTCCTGATTCATTTTGCTGACCATGAGCTCCACGTCTGTAGTCGCTGGCATGCTGAACCGGCTCCATGGCCAACCCGAGAGCTACGATAAGAAGTGCGCGATCCGAATCCCCCCTCATTCCACAAGAGTCCACATTGAGCAGATCCTAACCACCAATCTCGATATTCAGGGCCAAGTACAGGTTCGGTCGAACCCTCGGTGCCGGAACATATGGAGTCGTTCGTGAGGCCGATGGCCCCACGGGCAAGGTCGCTGTCAAGATTATCCTGAAGCGAAATGTCAAGGGTAACGAGCAGATGGTCTACGACGAACTCGAGATGCTCCAGAAGCTCAAGCATCCTCACATTGTCAAGTTTGTCGATTGGTTCGAGTCGAGGGTAAGCTCAGCTCTGCTGGCCCATGGTTCCAGTCCCTGGGCCTGGGGCACATACCCCTCGTTTGCAACACAAAGCTTACCCCCTCTATAGGACAAGTTCTACATCGTCACGCAGCTCGCGACCGGTGGTGAGCTCTTCGACCGTATTTGCGAGCAGGGCAAATTCACCGAGAAGGATGCCGCCGAGACCATTAAGCAGGTCCTGCTTGCTGTCGATTTCCTCCACAAGAACCAGATCGTCCACAGAGGTTTGATTTTCCAGTCCAGTTTTATCATGATACAACTCACACGACCTTGTAGATCTGAAACCCGAAAACTTGCTCTACTTGAGCAGAGACCCCGAGTCTGACCTCGTGCTCGCCGACTTCGGCATCGCCAAGATGCTTGACGGAAAGGGCGAATCCCTCAAGACTATGGCAGGTTCTTTTGGCTACGCCGCACCCGAGGTGATGCGCAAGGAGGGCCACGGAAAGCCGGTGGACATGTGGTCCATGGGTGTCATCACTTACACCCTGCTCTGCGGCTACTCTCCTTTCCGCAGCGAGAACCTCCAGGATCTCATCAGGGAATGCACTGATGGCACTGTCGTCTTCCACGAGCGATACTGGAAGGACGTCAGCGGTGACGCCAAGGACTTCATCCTCCACCTGATCAATCCGGACGCCGATCAGCGCTGGACCAGTGAGGTAGGATAACGCCATTGGTGTCATGGAAGAAGTGGAGCTGACTGGAAGTATAGGAAGCTCTGAACCACATCTGGCTCAGCGGCAAGAACGCCACCGATCACAACTTGCTGCCCGAGATCAAGTCGTTCCGCGCGAGGAGCCGATTCAGGCGTATCATCGAGAAGATCAAGCTCCAGGCACGAATCCAGAAGCTCAAGGAGCAGGAAGAGGATCCCGAGAACTCGGATCTGTCCGACATCTTCCGCGAGATTGCCAAGGCAAAGCTCGCAGACGACAAGGAGGAGAAGGAAGTATTGCGTGTCACCGAGGAGGTCACGAAGGACGTCAAGCGTCGCAGCTTCCAAGCTTGATGAGAGCCGGCGCCTATACAAATTGCAGACCAAGTCTTGGGCGGCTGCACGTCACTGGACAAATATTCAAGTACAGGATGGGGTGTTTTATAGCTGATGCTTGCCAAGGCCGGGTGTTGATCTAAGTTAGTTTGGGTTGGCACACGAGGATAGGGAACATGGGGAGGTGAGATGGATAGGAACAGACAGGTCATTATAAGTGATCATTTTGCGTTGATTTGATTTGGAAGCGTTTTTGATTTCAGGAAATGTCTTGTCGAAAAGGTGACGATGAGTTGATTGAATAGGTGATTTCAAATCGTTTAGTCGCTATTCGTATATGTTTTCTATAGAAGTGGTATCGCCCAGGCTGCTATCCAGCCCCCTATCCTTTCTGTTCCTAAAGATCCAGTCTTTGTCCGCCATATCCAGGTAGCCAATTGACCCCGTTTACAACCTGCTTTTTGCTTTGCATCAACATCCAGTGTTGCATAATCTCACATCATGATATCGTTGAACTCTAACATACATGCATCAAATCAAACAAGAATAATCCCACCAAAAAGCTATACAGACACAGAATGATACTCGAGAGTTGCTGTACCAGACAAACTCAGTCCACCAGATCAGCCACGGCATGCTCCCTCAGTTGCTCGTAACGCCGCACATTGAATCGTTTCCGCTCCCAGCCCTTGGCCCGCAGCCGCTCTATCCGCGCTTGGAGCTCTGGTGGACGGCGTTCGTCGACAGAGGCAGGAACAGGGTGTACCAACATGATGGACACGGGTGATGGTGGCTGTTCGTCCTGCTCGGCCGTCTCACGGAGCTCGGCCTCGATAAAGGTCAGATGGCGAAAGACTTGGCGTTGCAAGCTGGTGAGAAGGGCGCTATAGCGATGCACTGAGCGAGCGTGGCGGAAAGGGTCGAATTCGGAGCCAGGGTAGGAGAAGACCTCGATAGGGGCAGAGCGAGGGGTGAGGCATGATCGCGGGATTGTAGCTGAAGGCCGCAAAGGCACCACCGGGGTTCCGGGAGCCGCATCGCCGTCGAGAGGGTCCGGCGATATGGAACGGATAGGTCCCAGGAAGGTGCCGAGTCCCAATGTCGGCGAATCTGGGCGTTCAAGGAGCTCCATGGGCATTTCACTAAAAGTCACACGCTTCTTGCGTTTGGGTCGAGGCGTGTCCTGAATCGACGAGATGGATGAAGCAGGTGATACTCCGTGGGAGGAAGTCCACGTCGACGAGGCATAAGAGCTGACAGAGCTGTCGGCGGAGTGGAGGCTAGGGAGGGTAGTAGTAGTGCCAGAGGGTCTTCGGAGGAGAGCTGGGCCGACGGCTGAGTCGGCGGCATTGATGAGAGAAGATGCTCGTTTATAGTGATCACGGGCCTGATGAAGGAGTGAAGTGCGTGGTGGTGAAGGTGGTTGCAAAGCGCGAGCAAGCATCTCCTGGGAGCTGGCAGCGTAAAAGTGAAGGTAGATTAGATACGCAGGCTCAATGACGGTCTGTATGACGTTAGACGTTTGTGACAGGACTACCAGTGCGTGCTGACTTACAGAGTCCTTGATGGTGTCCAATATCTCGCTGCAGCGAGTTGCACAGGGCCGGTAGCGGTGGTTGAGATACTCCCGCTTCACGTCGCCAATAACTTTGGACCACCCAGTAGAAGTGTGCGGAAGGACGTGCAACGACTCTGAGAGCGACTCGGGCAGGTAGTCGGGCGACTTGTTGTCGGCAGCCGAGGCGCGACAAGACTCCTGACGCAACGACATGGGTAACGATGTAGATCTTGACGGCCAGGTTGGTGTAGTGGCTGGATGGATTGCACGAGGCAACAAAGCAGCCATGGCGATGAGTGATATCCTACACAAGAGCAAGGAGCACGCTCGTGTCGGGGCTTGGAAGTCAAGGTCTAGAGGCAGAGTGGAGGCAGAGGCTGTTCCGGGGCGTTGCGATATAAGAGTCCGGACTGAGAGCGGCGGCGCGCGTGGCGTGGCGAAGGTTTGTGTGGCCAATATGCCAATATGTCGTTGTCCGCGATGGCTCGTCCTCCTTTCAGCTCCCCGTAGGTCGATCCTATGGCGAATAGACTGGGTCCTTGGTGGACTAGGTATGACAGAGCCAGAAAGTCTGTGACGTGCGAGTGTCTCTCTTGGATTCTGGTCTCCCGGGGCAAAGAGGGGGGGAAGTAGTCAGCTTTGAGTCGTTCCGTGGGCTGATTGGTGAGACAATGTGTCGATAAAGGACGGCGACACGAGGTGTAAGTGAGAAGTCGAGGTCGTGAGAGTCTGAACTGAGCTTAGGCGTGTGTTGGGGCAAGAAACGAGTAATAGAACCAGAGAGTCTGCTCGGTTTCTGAGTAGGAAGAAGAGGAATTTGAGGAGAAAAACTTGGTTCGTGCGGCCGTGGTGGTTGCGGGTAGTTAAGAAATCAGATGGAATTCATAGACATCCGAAAGCGGTTGGTGTTGAGTATAGGAGCGCCACATCGACAAACCATCCAGCCAGTGTCAAAGTTGTCCAGGTGATGAGTACAAATCAAACGATTCTAGCGTCCAGGCCACTTTGTAGTCGGGAATACCGATCTCTTGGGGGACGAAAATCACTGCTGGGCTTGGCCTCTTCCATGTGTCAGCGGCGCCGAGCCCTCTGCTGGTTGCCAGGTGGTGTTTCGAGTGTCGTGGTGACGCTGGTAAGGACTTGGTGCAAGTGATGGCGCAGATGGGGGGTGAGAAGAGGCAAGCACTGGAACTATGAGGAATTTTCTGAGTCTACAGACTCTCGCTGACGAAAGAGAGTGTGAGCATTGAAGTCGAGAGTGAAGAGTCCGTGAGAGCGCACGTAGCACGTCAGTCCTCAACCAAGCAGACACTAACACAAAGACACTCGAGAGCCAAACACGGCACACCACTCTTCCACACTGGCACACACACAAAGCCGGAGGGGACGGGATTGTACTCTCTTCTTTCACCCTCGCGCGAGGGAAACAACCCGACTTATCTCCTCAAGACCCTGTCTAGCTTGTCGTGCCCCATCCGATGTATCGGGTCTGGGAGAGACACTACTGCAAGGGGATTCCCCCCTTCTTGTTTCTTGCCTGTCTCTGGAGAATATCATAGTAGGATCCTCGCAGAACAAGAAGAGAATCAAAAGCAAA
Source organism: Fusarium albosuccineum (assembly GCA_012931995.1). Classification (NCBI taxonomy): domain Eukaryota; kingdom Fungi; phylum Ascomycota; class Sordariomycetes; order Hypocreales; family Nectriaceae; genus Fusarium; species Fusarium albosuccineum. The sequence continues at coordinate 3,023 of JAADYS010002210.1, read as the reverse complement.
TCCACGATCCTGCGGGGCCGTCTGTACCGATCAGGGGCGCAGGCATTACGCTGGCCTCGGGTGCTATACACTTAACCCTCCTCTCCCCGCCGCCCGTACCCGGTAGACCCACGCATTGAGCGAGTCCGTCTTTGTCTCCACGCGGATTTTTTTCTCTTCCTCAGGATTGAGCCGGCATTTAGGCCAGAAAGAAGAAAAGAAACCCTGGAAGGAGGTTGGTGTGGACTGGCGGTGACGAAGAGGTGGAACTCGTAGAGGAGGCAGAAGCCCAAAGAAACAATAGAGAATCATGAATAAGAACGCCAGACGGTTTGTTCTTGCAGTCGGTCTCTGCGAAGATGGTGGCGTGGGCGACGAAACGCCAGCGTCTCGGTTCCAGAAGGTCGGGATGCCGTCAGACAGCTCAATAACCCAAGACTAAGTCTCACGCCTTTGACAAGAGACCTTGGCGAGCTATCATCATTGGCACATGGCCCATCCGCGGCTGCAGTTGCACTTGCGGTTGCAGATCCCTTATGGCGTCGCTGGCAAGTTGTGTCTGCGAGTTCGAGTCTGCGGACACGGTTGCTGAGACTGACGTACGACTCGGAATCGACGTCGTCGGTTACAATGAGGCTCAGTTCGCTCGCACTTTCTGTCAAGCCATCACGCGCTCTCCCCGCCTCTTCTTTTTCGGGGTCTCCATCAAGCCTCCCAGCTCGAGAACGTCGCCCTGGACCGTGGGCTGGGGCTGGGCGTGGGCCATCTGGGGCCGCATCTGGACGCTGACGGGAGCCGGTGACTCCCCATTGTTCCCCGTTCGAGGAAACGCGGAAACGCATCAAGAAGCCCCATCGTTGGAGGCTCGATGCTTTTGTCCGAGGGTGAGACCTTTCAGCCTCATTCGGTCCATCGTTGTCGCAGGGAGAAACCGGCGTGGCCACGCTAGGTTAACATGCTGCCGTAGGTCGCGACGGATATCACGGAAGAACCTCTCTCCCCGATTGGGGTTGGGCAAAGCGGCGTCTAGATAATGTTCGTCTTGAGGTGGGTTTCTCCCCACGCAAACCTGACACCCTTCAGGCCTCTAAGCTGGCTGTTTACTTCTACCAAATAACACGTAACGCCTTGTCCGTCATTTCAACTGTTTTTTATTTCGTCATGTGCGTGCCTACGCGGCCGGATTTGAGGGCGTCTGGTCATCCGCCGCAGGGCTGGCCTCGGTAGCCTCTGGCGCTGCCTCGGGCTTGGCTTCGCTCTCCTTCTTTTCCTCATCCTTCACCTCATCACCTTTGATGCCGTGGACTACTCGTAGACCTTCAGCCTGTCTCGTCATCTCATCCAATTCTCGCTTGCGCTGGAGTCGGACCTTGACCTCCTTGGCCATATCTGCGAGATCGACAAGGATTCCCTCCTTCTCGGGGTGACCCTCTTGCAGTCCCATCTCCTTGATCTTGACCTTGCCAGACGCGACTTCATCTTCACCAAGGAAAATGGCAAATGGGACACCGTTGGCTTCGGCGGCCTTGAACTGCGGTGGTAGCTTGGGCTTCACCTTGTAGAGGAACTCGGCCTGCCACGATCATGTCAGTGTCTAGCTCTTCATCATGGAGAATTCCAGTGGGCAATCAACCAACCTTGATGCCAGCTTCCCAGAGCTTGGCGCATACCGACATGCGCTCCTTCAGGAAGCCCTTCCCAAAAGCCATGACATAAACGTCAACGTCGTTGTTGCGGACAGACGCGCTCTTATCGGCGGCCATTTTGGCCTTGGTGATGGAAAAGATTCGGTCAACGCCGAAAGAAATGCCTACACAGGGGATCTGACTCTTGCCAGAGAACATGCCAACGAGGTTGTCGTAACGTCCACCAGCGGCAACACTGCCCACACCGACTGTAGGGTCGCTAGAGCGGTCATCGTCGTCGGCACCCTTCTTACCCTTCTTTTTTGAGGGCTTGGGTGCCTCGTTCTCATGGTCGGGCGTCACCTCGGGAGCAGAGCCCTCGGTAACAACCTCGTAGATGAGGCCAGTGTAGTAGTCGAGACCTCGGGCCAAGCTGAGATCAAACGAAACCCGGTCCAACACGTTGAAGGCCTCGAGATACTCAAAAAGCAGAGCGATATCTTCCATACCCTTCTTCATTGACTCGTTAGCGGACAGGCCCTCGTTGTTCTTCAGCTTCTCAAGCAGGTCCTGCTTGCCCTTGAGGACAACCCACTCGCCGATTCGATCGGCAACATCGCCATCAAGTCCCTTTTCTTCTGTCATCTCTTTGCGCACATCGGACCACGGCAACTTGTCCAACTTGTCGACGGCGGATGAGATGGTTCTGATCTTGTCCTCGGGCACACCGCAGACCTGGAAGATGCCGTCGAGAATCTTTCGGTGGTTCAACTTGATGGTGTAGGCGCCGTTCCAGCCCAATCCCTCGAACACTTCGCAGATGATACGGATGACTTCTGAGTCAGGCAGCATGGCGTCGTAGGTGCCGGCAATATCAAAGTCGCACTGGTAAAACTCTCGCATACGGCCCTTGGTCATGGCGGGCTGGTCTCTGCGGTAGACCTTGGCAATGTGGTATCGCTTGATGCTCTGGATGTCCTTGTTCATGGCGAGGAAACGGGCGAAGGGGACAGTCAAGTCGTATCGGAGAGAGCAGATCTCGCCGCCCTGGTCGGCGAGGTCGTAGATGAGCTTGCTATCCTCGCCATACTTGCCAGCGAGGATTTCTCTGAGCTCAAAGACAGGGGTATCGATGGTGACTCCGCCGTGGCGCTTGAAGACCTGGGTGATGGTGTTGAAGATGTGGTCACGGATGACCATATCCTTTCCCTCCCCTCCGCGCAGTGTCAGGCCCTGCGATCCTTGATGGGCGGTGCCATGGGTGGAGAAAACTCACAGTCCTTTGTGCCCTTGGGGGTCTTGAGCTCGAACTTGTTCTTGGGCGCCATTTCGAGTGTTTGTTGGGATCTCGTGGGACGCGGGGCAGTGGTGGAGGAGGAGGAGGAGGAGGAAGAAGTGGAAGAGTAGCGGGGCTGGGAA
>JAADYS010002208.1:0-14463 GCA_012931995.1 Fusarium albosuccineum | reverse complement strand
GGCCGTGCCGTATTCGACGACGTGCGGGAAGACATGCGGCGGAGGAGATTCGGCTGGTTGCACCGGATCGACATGAGGGGTCAATCGAAGCAGATGATGGGGCCGGCGGCTCAGTTTAGGGGATTACAGGAGCCGGTGATTCGCGCAGTGGCACGGGGCAAGTGGCCAATCGTATAGATCACGCCGACGGGGGCGGCAAGAGTTTGACGTTCATGTTGCCGGCGTATTGCACGCCGGACGGGGTGACGGTAGTGATCACGCCGTTAGTACCGTTAGAGAACGACATAGCGATGCAGTGCGCCAAGATAGGCATTGATGCGTACGTATAGAAGAGCGGCGGGGTACAGCGAGCGGCATCCTTAGTATTCGTAACGCCCTACTCTTCTATGGCTTCCATCAGTTAGTTACCGACGATTAATAATTTTGCATGGAAATTTTTTAGCGCCTACATAACAAGGGTCAGCGGATGATTACCAGTTTAACTCCCACGAGGGCTACGGTGATTTAGAAAATAAGTAAGAATATAGAATAGGTATATGCGATTCGATTGAAACTAGTATTAATAGACGAAACTATAAATTTATGATCGTATAGTTACGTTTACTTCCGGATGTTTTTCTTTAAAGGTGGTCGGACGATAGGGATAAGAGCATAGGCTATACCGCTATAACCAATAAGGATACGTCTTAACTTAGAAGGCGCAGCGGCGTCACTTATATTATCGACGTGGAACAAAGGGCCAGGTGAGGTATTAGTGCTGGGGGGTACGTGGGCACCCGGTCGAAAAAAAAATTGAGACACCAAAGCACTCGCCCTTAGCCAAGCTCGTAAAATACATCAACTTTACAGCTAGATCAAGAGCGCTCTATGCTATTGATTCTCCTAAAAATTAATGTTTTCTTCTTTCAGATCATTAAACTATATGCTAAATTTTTCTTGTATTTTTCTGTGTTAGTTCTGGTTCCCTTTCGTACTGAAAATCAGAGAGGGTTGATTTAGCGTCTCAAGTTTTTCTTCGACCCGGTGGTGGGTACCTACTGGCAAAGCTTGCGTCTTGTCGGGTCTTACACTTATCTATATTAGGAAATGGACGATTATTAGTGGGGCGACAACAATCAGCCCCGCTCCAATCTCCCTAATTTACGCATCAGCATCAACTTTAGCATCATCACTAAGGATACCATCCTTTTCTAGCGGATAACCATCTCATTATCCTTCACGATTGAGAATATACGCAGCAGAAGCCGAAGTCACGCGCTGGCTCTCCTCGATCACCGACGTCAAAGACCAACCTCTTCCTCCCTTTGCGGCCGACCGAGCCGAGACAAGCGAACCCCGACAGCGCAAGCGCCAGAAGCTCGACAGACATCGACACGAAATCCCATCGCCGCCAACTTCAGAGCCTATCCCGAAGGCGGTCATGCCTTCTTCGTCCCGAAAGAGGACAATCACTATCTATAAGGATAGCACAGGCTACCGTGTTGAGATCGACCCCCATCTCGCGCTTCGCTCGTCCCCGCACCAGCTCAGAGCCTTACCGTAGAATTTAACAACTTTGAGACTTCCACGGCATAACACCATGTCCTTCGACACCTCCGACACATCCAACAAGCCCCAAACAAAGCGCATTGTGATGCTTATATCCAGGTCTCTTTCATCAACCACCGACAACGTCTTATACACGATTGGGCTGGCAACGCCATCGCCAACCGAGTCCTTGTTCCATGAAACGGAAAATCCTGAACCAGTGCCTAACGTTGTAAATACAGTCTGTTTCACAACGCATCTAGCAGTTGGTGTTCTCGATATGAGTTTGTGGACAAATAAAGAGAAAACTCTTCTGCAAAAGATGCTGGGTGTTACATGTTGGGAGCATCTTGGGGATAACTCAGGATCGGGTATTAGCTCTGGGGCATCATCTGTTACCCCCTCTTCGTCAGCGTCTAGTAGCGGAAACCGTGGAAGGGGCAATCACTGGAAGGAAAAGGAAATACGGTCCATAAAAGCGATTGAAATAATAGGCATTACGACATTATGCGACGACGCTATTTCGAGAAATGGTAAGCACTCTGGCTCCTCCCCTCTTCACTTTCTTAAGCTCTTGCAGTGTTCGATCAGCTCATGAAAGGCTGGAGGTATCTTCCGTCTTGGTGGAACTGCCAGGATTTTGCTGTCCATCTTGCATACCTATTGTGTGAGACCGAAGATGCGTGCAACACCCTTGTTACGGTGACTAGAAGCTATAGGCTGCAGCATGTTCAGAGGCTGTCGTGGGAATTTTCAGCAGGCAGATGGTCAAATCCCTCTGCGAGAGCATCTTCTACCCCTATTCTTTTCCCCGAGAATGTTGGCATTGATCCTTTTGCTTCCTCAAGCTTTGGACTCTGGAGCCTAACTAGAGGTATCAAAAGGTATATTAACCGCGAAAAATCCAAGTCTTGGTTAGGGCGTCTGCGTCAATTAGAGGATAGAATACCTGCGCTGGAGCCTTTTCATTTTAGACTACTGGAAGACTGGAATCTAGTTCAGGAGATGCAGACGTAAAATATATGATAGACAACCCCGTAGGTGGATGTGACGAGCGGGCGATTTCCTAAGGGATAAACCGGTCGTACTAGGATCAATGATGGGTTTAGGTTTTCGGTTTTCGGTTGTGTTTGGAAGGGCTCAGCCAATCAGACCGCGAATAAAATGAACAGCCAATCATACCACGGATAAAACGAGCAGTCTCCACTCAGCGAGCTCGATCTCTGTTCAAGAGCAGCACCCCTGCTCTTTACTTGGCACAAGATAAGATAAGATAAGATAAAAGGAAAACTGCAATAAATATTAATCCGGACAGATGCAACCCTCATCCTTGGAGAAGACGCCTCTTCATTTCCTTCATGTTTGAGAATAATTATTGCCCAATAAACATCCTAGATTGAGGCACCGAAGGTTTCGCGTTTGTGGATAATTTCTCTTGGACTTTTGTAGGTGACTGAAAAAAAAAGCAAGCAGGTTGGTTGACGATTGGATATGTCAAACGGTCCAGGGGAAAATCAAAGTAAAAGGGGCTGCTGTATCACAACTCCAGCCATCGTCATCGTGGACGAGCGATGAAGTCAAAAGGGTTGCGAACCCAGAAGATTATTAAGGCTTGACAAATTGTTCGTGAGGAAACATTCTGTTGCATTCTCGAAGATGGGTCGCCGGGCACTTTCACTTGAAGAAAAGCAAGCACGTGCTCGAGAACGCAGACGAAAGCAAAGGCTCAAGCAACAACATTCAAACCAACACTATTCGCATCACTCTACAGCCTGCCAGATGAGCAACGCCAACAATACGCTCTTAGTTACCGAAAGTATGGTTTCGCCTGGTCCCGATGAAGGTTTTCCCTATCATCGTTGCCCTTTGCTTTCTCTTTCCTCATCTTCCCGCTCAAATGATTGACACTTTCTTCTAACTCGACTTTAGTCGGAACGAGCATGCTTCATCCTCGGGAGACTACCTTGTATCCAGGCAACGAGCTGGAGGAACCATCATGCCGACAAAATGAGCTCACGGGGGTCACCGCTCCACCAATAAGTCAAGCAACATCTTTCATTCCTAATTCAGAGGCTTCTACAACGATGCACGGCACTGGGGATGACACTCTATCGTCATCGTCATCCACGAGGCCCCCCTCGCAACGGCCGCTTCCACACTCGTACAGTCCGATCACGGCACCCGAGACCGGCTTTACGGCAGCGCCAGCTGTGCCATTGTCCGCTTCCAACGTTGACTCCAATCACCTGGGCGCTGCACACCAGAACGCGCGCCCATTCCTTTTACCAGGGCCCAGTCATTCCGACTCGTTGCCAGCTGCCCATTTAAGGCACCAACTGGAGGCTCTTCCCTCACAGTTCTATCCACATGTGCCCGGTTCCTCGGCCTTGGCATGCTTCACCCAAGCTCTACGCACGCAGGGAATTCATGACAATCCCGAATTCGTTGAGCGCGGAAGCGCAGTGTATGACCAGGTGTTCCGGCATTCCTTCAGCCCCACATGTCCTTCTAAGTTCAGACACAACAACTGAGGTTTCTTTCAACATGCGATACTAAGAAAAGCTTATTGCAGGCTCGACCCTGGCCGAAGCGAATGAATCAAAGCATTCCCAAACCCTTCAAGAGGCTGCTCAGCATCTGCAGAGCTTCCTTCCGCCCCTCTCAGCGGCCTTTGGCGACAGTGTCTCCTACAACACCAACGACTATTTTCACCAGTGGCGAAGCTTTCTGTCAGATCAGCCAACCCGACCCCTATCTTTCCAAAAATCGCAAGATCCGCTTTTGCGGTCAGGAGTTTCGATATCACGACACTGGGACATTGATAGCATTTGGATAGGGGCAACAGGTCTTCAGGCGATTCGACCCTCCACTGACTTTCGGCTTTCTTTTCTCCCATGTCCTACTCGCAACCTTTCTACCGACCAGGTGATTCGGCCTCATGGACTTCAATTAGCGAAGACAAGACACATACTTCTTGGCACGTTCAACGCACGATGTGTTCGTTTCTCCGTCTTCCTCTTTTTCCCTCATGCTGCTCCAAGTCTGAGCACCTCGACAATCAAGAATGCCCTGAGCCTTGAACGGCAGAAAGACCTTTACGACCGAATCATCATTCCAGCAGCCTGCGAAACAATTCCGGGTCCGGCCTTGCAGGAGATGCCTCAAACATATGAAATCGCATATGCCAAATCTCGTTCATTCCAGGAGAAACCAGGCAATAAGCGATGGAGAGCAGAGGATGAGAGTCGATCTTTGCACCTCCAATATGCGATTCCAACCCAATATCTGATGCCTTTCTGGCGGTCCATTCTCAAGCACGCCGACTCGTTCCAAATCTTGAATCGATCAAGGGAACCAATTCCATACTTCAAAAACCCCCGACTGCTTTTTCAGTCCCATGATCTCAAAAACACCTTCGGTCGTGAAACTCTCCAAGAAACGCTGAGCCTTTTCCAAGAGACTGTACTTCAAGCTTTAGACCCTTTGCATCTGGACATCCGCTCGTGCTGGTTGGATATTGGTTTCAGGGGCCATGCTGCCTGTTCTGGCCCTCAAGCCCCCTCGGGATCAGAGCCCTCCACTCTCTTGTGGAAGAGCCGATGCCACGACCACCTTCACGAGAAGCTTTCTCAAGTCAATCCTAGCACTTTGTTTGAGGCTGACTACTTTCAAGGGTTTCTTCTTCGAGATATTGCTGACTATCAGTCCAAGGCGACGTCTAGTGGAGCCTCAAACCCGGGTCGGCGTGAGCAAGGAGACCTCGGCATCATCCGCTTTAAGGCATACAACTGCATCAAAGAGCAAGTGTCCGTCATGTTCAACAGCTACAACATCTTTGGATCGGGATTTCTTCCACTCCTCGCTCTCAACGAAGACATGATGAAGAGTCTTTCGTCCACGAGCGAAGGCGGTCAGGGTGCCCCTGTAACCCAGACGAGTCGCAGCTCCTTGCTGAAAGCCTGGAGAGCCAATAAGCGTCACGCTAGAGCCATATCGGATACGAAAAGTCGAGCAAGTTATGGTATCAGAAAAGAGATGACTTTTCGTCTCGACACAATTCTTACCATGTGGGATCGTGGCTATTTTGATCCAGGCCTAAATCCTCACGTCGGTCGGCTTTCGTGGAACGTGTCACTTACGTCCAGTACCACTGAGCATTACCCATTCTGGATAGTCACAACCAGGGATATCAACTGCCTTGTATTCGCTCAGGCGGCACGGTACATTATACCCCTTAATCATTTATTCCTGCAAGCTTCGCGAAGGCCCGTTCAGTCCTCACCTCAATTCATTCTTGCTTTATACACCGCCCAGCTCTTTTATCGACTTCTAATGCATTGTCTTAATGCTAAACGACGTTTCCTATACGACAACTGGATTTAGCAGTCGCGATGGACACTAAAAAATAGGCAAAAAAGGAGGTCACTACTAGAGCGACGCGGACTTGGACTCGACGATTCAGTGACTGCTTCGGGGATGCTGTGGGTTCCCCAACACTGTATGGACTAGAGTGGTGGGCACATCGCCCTAGAGACCCTTATTCAGATTTACCTACCCCGGAATCCTGTTCATGCCCGTTTCATCCACCAGCCAAATGTCCAGCTCTTTACCGCAAACGAGGTCTCTGTTGAGCACTGTCTGCAGCAGTGGGTTCAAGAGGCTCGACTCAAATTCGACCGCGGGCACAGGCAAACGGCCGAAGAACTAGTCGACAGTATCACGCATCTAGCTATCGAAGAAGTCGCTCGAGCGTATCATCTACATATGCTCTCCAAGATGCAACAGTACTAGAGTCGGGTTTTACCCCAGAAAAACCTCGATGCACTCCCTCACGTTCGTCGTTTGCGGCAGAGCCAAGAGCAGTCAGTCGCCCAAGTTGGCTGTATCGTGACTGCTCAGACTATATGGGAAATCTACGACGAAGCCTGGGGTATTTATAACGGTGTTCACCTAGGTTTAGCATCCGGACAGACGCCGGAAGAAATACCTTGTTGGAAGGCAGCACGTAAGCTTCTGCCGCCCGAGGACGGTTGGTCCGAGTTCGTATTTCGGCGCCTTTTTAGCCGCCCAGATCGACCAACTTGGAATGGCCTCGCCTTTCTAAAGCTATATCGAAGATTCATGGAGATTTGGGAAGTGATTCAGGAGTATGCGGGACCTTTCGATGCCCGATTCTGTCGCCTGATTAGGCACTTCATTCTGGTTACCTTCAACAGTGATCGAACTAAGGAGATCGGCACCAATTGCAGTTCAGGAACCTGGTACGAGGATCAGCAATCATTCTTCCGGATACAGTTCTGGGCTCCATACTTCTCGCCACCAAAGAGTAATATGGGATGTTCCTGGGCCTCGATAGATGACTATCAATGCCGCAATCCTCTCGTATCGCCAGATACCCTCTCCTTGACCTTGAACGATGAGGAGTTTCAGTGCCGAGCCGATCATCTTCGGCAGTTATGGTCACAATTCGTCCTTCAAAAAGACTCTCTACAGCAGATGAAACCCATGACAAGAAGCCACAGATGCGGAGACGCGTTGCAATGCCTTATGGACCTCACAGGCCCCCGGTGGTCCCAAAGTGGCGATGATATGGCGTATGCCTTACCCTGGAAATTCTATCCTTCGAAAACGGGACTTGAGTTCGAAGACCCATTTCGCGTCCCTATCTCATCAACTTCTGTCCGTTTTGCGTCTAGACCGTCCAGACCTATGATCGTACTGCCATCCCGCCAAAACGTCATTGTGCTCACGGACGCGATCCAATCTCTTCTGCAACTGAGCCGGAGAACGATCCAGCGAATTCAGCGCGTTCAAGCGCTTCTGGTCACTAGCATTGAGCAATATGATATCCGAAGTCATTTAGAAGCCAAAAGAAGAGCGATCGAGGCGGTCACAAGGCTCAACCCATTGCTGAAACAGTTTCTCACACAGACCGAGCCTCCTCAAAGGGAATTTATAAAATAGCAAGCCTTGATCGTACAGTAGGCGGATTTACATCGGGTCTAGACACGACGAGGGGAAGATGTTGCCTACTTCCAGAACCCTCGCTTGCTTTTCCAGTCGCATGACTTGAAGAACGTATTTGTGCGGCCGAGCCTTCACGAGAGTTTGTGTCTGTTTCGAGATATAATCTTGGCTGGTCTCGACCCAAACCAGCTCGATATGCGCTCCTACTGGCTTAATGTGGGGATGTGGGACCATGTTACTAGATCACCATCGTCACCGGCACCGGACGCTCAGGGCAGTGCTGAACCTTAGACGCTACTGTGGAAAAGTGACTGTTGCCGTCATCTTCATGAAAGCCTCCAAGATCTGGTCCCAGAAGCCCCTCTTGACGCCAAACACTACTATTCCTAGGGTCACTAAATAACGTATTTATCTTTAAACATTAAAGGATCAAAGATATAATTATAGCTTAGGGTTTTATATATAAAAATTATACAATTGCTTGCTCGTGAATAGGCTCCCACAAGTCGAACTCGCAGGTTAAATTTTGCCCCTCCTGACCGCTTGCTGTGCACATCGCGGGAATAACAACGCCTCCTCCAACTCACCTCCTCTCGTCTTGCCCTCCATCCTTTTCACTCGGCCACGTCTACACCATCCAATTTACAGAATCTCGGCTAAGTCTTGACATCATCTCCCGAGCCCAGAATGGTCCGAACAAAGACGCGGCCCAGGACCCTGGAGGAGAGGTACCCCAAGGACAAGTACCCCAACGGCCCACCCAAGATTCGCTTGCCACCCAAACTCCCACTAGTATCCAACAACCGCATCTTCAACGATCACACCGGCAAACCAGCCTTGATGTCATGGGCGAGCTCGGGGGTCAAGAATCCCTTGCCTCCCCTCGCCTCCTGGGTCTTCTATATGGTCCATCCAGATGTGCCGCGTGACTTTGACGGCTACGAATTCCAGCGTGGCCTTGAGGATGGTCATCCCCACGTAAGAGGTGGCAGGTTTCGGTACGAGTTCTTCTTCCTTCCAGGCGCCACGACTGAAGAATGCCATGCGCACTACCTCGGGGAGCTAAAGGCTCGAGGCACCATATGGCGCCACATCCGCAAGGTCAAGAGAGCCATGGAGCTCGAGACTCAGAAAAACCCCCAACCAGTGGAGGATGAGCCGGCAGAGGAGTCCGGTTTTGGTCTGGGCTCCACGACATCCGAGTCCTCTTCTGATGAAGAAGCCACTGCCAACAGTCAACAACTTCCTGGCTTGGTCTGGCCCAAACGCGATCGCGATTGCGATTCTGTAATGTACCGCGGCTGGTTTTTCGTGTACCCACATGCAAATATCGATTGTCGAGGTGCTGATGGTGCGGAGCGTGAGATAGATATCGTCACGTTTGACCCCATCGAGCAGGAATGGGAAGAAGATGAGGTTCGTAGGTTTAATCCGATGGAACACCCTGTTCACGTAACACAGAAGAAAGCCAGAGAAGACTGTGAACTGAGGGTTATGGATTGGATGTACTGGAGATTGTGTTCACACTGAGAGCAAAAGGCTGACGAAGCCACGGATGACGCGATGAAGCTAGGCTGGAAGTCTTGGTAATGTCAGAACGATGGGCTGGACTTGTTCGCATGATAAACTTGATAACGCCCGTGAAGGGATCTAAGTAGCTTAAGTCCAACAAGGTTATATATCCTGCATCACCATGGTGTCCATCAACTCTATTCCTTGCCGCCCTCAATCAACTCTAGTCAAACCAAACTCGCTTTCTTGCTCTATCCGATTACCTTGACCGCTGGTATCGCTGCAGCCGGCCGACGGCAGCGGATGAATAGCAAAAGGCAATTGCGGAGACTGCAATATCGCTATGCGTGCCACGGAAAATACACGAGCATAGTGTGTTTAAACAATGTGTGAAAAGCAGGAGAGCTCGAGTAACGGTGATGGGCAGCGAAGTCGAGCGCTATTTGCGGCTGGAAACATAAGAAATTGAGGATCCAATCGAGTGGTGGATGGCTTACTAGGGACTATTCCTTGTGCTTAGCCAGCTGGCTCTTGATATACTTGCTATCCCGGCGATGGCAACAGATTGTGAGAGATCTTTCAGCCTTGCTAAGCTGACGTTGACGTCGCAGAGACTTTCGATGAGTGCGGCAACATTGGAGAGGCTGCAGTGGTCATTCTACACCTCGTGATGTGCCTTGTGTACGAAGCCATCGGGTTAGTCGAAATTACCCTTTTGAGTTTCGTGGTCTATGCACTAGCCTATTTGGGACTTAGCGCTAAACTCTAGCCAACTAGAATTTAGCGGTCACGCACTAGCCTAATCAGGGTTTCGCGGTCAACTCACTGCTGACGTGTGCAGAAGAAAAAAACTTACCACGTCATATTGCATTTTCTATCAGGCGGCAACGCATAACCGCCCATAAAATGAAACTGTCAGGCCTAAACTGGCAACTCTAAATAATGATTCGAAGCAAGTCTTGGCTTTGAAATTTCATGCAATGTCTTTGCACCTTGCTCTGCCGTCCATTTGTGCAGAGAAAACCAATTTTCTCTCAAGCACCCGGTCTCGAGAATCCTCAGACACTACAGATGCAGACAAGAGCTTGCACGACTTATCTCCATGTTTAACGATTGAATCTCTATCTTTTGTGGTAGATATATCTAGTTTTGAACGGCATAGAGAAGTGTTCTTCATTAGACGATACTTGTAGAGGTTTGTAGCACTCCTCTGTACGTTTGAAGCGACAAATTGTATTGATGCAACGTCATTGGTCTAGAAATGGCGGAGCAACGCGACAGTTTCACGGGAAACTTGCTCAGCGAAAAGAATTGTCCGCAAACTTCGAGGCAAGAGAGCAATCCTGAGACAACGAAACTCCGAGGGATCGCGAATCGTCTAGGTCTGGGCTCCGAACACTATGACCATCACAGACTATTATTGCTTGCCGTCAAACAAGAGAAAGTAGACGTCATGAAGGTTTTACTTAAGGGCCCTAGAGCGTCTGTGAACGAGCATGATGCCGATGGCCGGACCCCCTTATCACGAGCGGTGGATATCGGTAATGAGGAAGTAGTCGAATGTTTGCTTGGCGCCGAAAACATCCAAGTGGATGCCGCAGACAAAGATGGATCAACGCCCTTATGGCGCGCCATGGAGAAATCAGATGGACAGGGCAAACAGACCATGGCAGCCTCCATAATCCGAAAAGTAAATGTCAACGTGCCAAGCAATACGGGCCATTGTCCGTTGCTCTGGGCAATCGAGAAGGAAATCCAACAATCGAGGACGAGATCATCACGGTCGCTACAACCATGGCAGAGCTTCTCCGCCGCGACTCCACAGGACTCTATACTTTCTCTTTTACTGAAAAGGGAAGACTTAGATGTGGAGCAGATTGAGTCTGAGGGTCGAGGCCCGTTGCTTTTGGCAGTAAAAGATGGAACCCCCGCAATTCTCAACAAACTGCTAGACACGGGCAGATTCAACGTGAATAGCCGGGATGAAAACGGGAGAACACCACTGTTATTGGCCGCAGCGGGATGTCACCAAGAGATGATCGGATCTCTGCTCAAGCAGCCTGAGATCAAAGTATGCTCCCGGGACAAAAGCGGACGAACGCCACTGATCTGGACCATTTTGAGCGGTAAATTCCATAACATGGAGTTTTTTTTGCAACGGAGTGACTCGGGGATAAATGTTCCCGACAACAATGGACGAACACCGCTCTCATGGGCGGCGCAAACAGGGACTTTGGCCATAGTGAAATCATTGCTGGAGACGTCTGGCGTTGACAGGAACAAGCAAGATGATCACGGGCGGACCCCACTGTCCTGGGCAGTGGAAAACGAGAGGCGGAATGTTGAAAATGTAAATCCTTTTCAGCCCAGGCAGCAGGAAAATGAGCGGATTGTTGAATTGCTGGTTGAACCAAAGAATTTGTCCAGTGACAAAAACGGGAGGACACCCCTATCCTGGGCAGCTGCAAGCGCAGATTTGGCGATAGTGAAGTATCTAGTCAACTATCAAGGTGTCGACATCGAGGAGCGGGATGGAGATGGGCGAACGCCTCTGTCTTGGGGTGCAGAGCAAGGATGTCAGGAAGTAGTAGACTACTTCCTGACTGAAACAATTGCCGACGTCGACTCGAAGGACTACGAAGGGCGGACTCCGCTCTATTGGGCTACTAGCGCAGGCAATAAGGGGGCGATGCGGCGTCTTCTCGAGCGAGACACAGGTACATTGCACATGATGGCTGAGAATCGACCGGATCTGGTCAAGCTACTCCTTGACTTTGGATACGACGCCTGCAAACGCAACTCTGATGGCAAGATTCCACTTCATGACGCAGTTTCAGCAGGAAATCTCGAGTCTGTCAAACTTCTCATTTCCAAAAGCCCAGAGTCTGTTAACTACGAGGACATCGCTGGCCGGACACCACTCAAGTTAGCTGTCGCTAGAAACCCTCAAATTGTCAAGACACTTGTCGAGAGTTTGGCAAAAGTCGATGAAATCGAGCCAAGTGAGTGGTTCAATGGGAAGGAACAGGGCCAAACTGGAATTGTTTGTCTGTCGAAGCAAAGCCAACGGCAGTCTCTGCATTTCACATCTAGCAACAAATTTTCGGAAGAACTCGCAGAGCATTCATCGGCTTTTGAACCAAGAATGCGTCTATTGTAAGCCAGTGGCCACTTTCTACTCTAACTCATATGGGCGAGGCTAACGTTTGGGGGAAACAGTCTATGCAAGGATTCGCCCCCGGCGTGGAGGCATGAGGACTTCCTCGGCTTCAAAATACCCCGAACAGATGACAAACTCCTCTTCGATCTAAAACCAGGAAGGCCTCCCAACAGCTCCTTTCAGAAGGTTTGCTTCTATCTAGCAACTTCGTTTCCCACTTGCCCCATGTCGTGGTGTTTGAAACAATCAGAATTACTAGACATGCGAGAACTCATCATCTCATGGGCCATTATTCAACATCCTACCAGGAGCATCGGCTCAACATCTAGGCCAACCGATTTTCTCAGTACACTTCAGAGCAGCAGCATTCCTGACGATGGAGCTCAGTTTTGCATTCAGTTCATTAATGAGCTTGAAGGCAGGTGGACCAGGCTACTAAAGGGAGTTGAGAATCATTTGCGCAACCATGTAAGCTTTTTGCACTCTTTCTCAGTTCGTGAGCTTCGCAATCAGCCTCTTCATTTACTTCCATTCACATGGCTCACATAATTCTCATACTGTAGCGGCTGGTTGATTTCGGCAATGCACCAAATGCCTTTGCTCCCTTCGATGAATCGAACGATTTCAGACGGAGCGAAAATCTCATCCAGGAGCTTCAAAGAGACCTTTCAAATCTAGCCAACCTCAGAGACATTCTCAACAATCATATCCAGCAAGCTCTGAGTTTCATTAACAAATACTGCCACCTTTACAACGACGGAAAAGGTGAAAAACAGGCCCAGGATACAATCGCGCAGCTTGAGCTGCGAGGAACCAGTGATCTTGACAGATCAGATCAGATGTTAAGAGATCTTTTAACTTTTGTATTGTACGGCGGCATGTTTTGTGGCTCACAACACTAATGAGTTGCAAGGAGTTTGCGCGAGTATCCGTCGCTGAAGCACGCCGATCCGCCGCTGTTGCGAATAGCATGAAACGTCTTACCTGGATAACTGTACAGTGACTATCTCCCGCCTGCAGTACTTTTCGCTGATTGTTTTAGTTTATCTTTCTTCCGGTGATGTGCGCTTCTGTACGCGGCGACCTTCCCTTTAGCAGAGCTTTTTTTTCTTTTAAAGTGTTCGCGGTCAACTAATCAGACCATCTCTATTTTAGAGTCTCTTTGGAATGAATGTTGACATTTTGAAAGACAACCCTGACTGGAAATGGTTTGCTCTGACGGGAGGAGTGATGGTAGCCCTGACGATGTGTATTTGGCTCCTGTTTGAGCGCAATCCGGTATGTGAACCTTCTGCAACTTGTCGGAGTTGATCTGGATGCCTAACACAAGCATAGATGATTGAACTTTGGATTAAGAGACACGTAGGGTTGAAGCGGTAAATTATTTCTCTAGATCTTTGTAGTGTGGCGTATCTTTCGCTGTGTAGCCAAGTTATTATGATAAGCTCGACGATATCCTGAGGTACTATGCCGCCCTGGCCTTCCACTCTGCCTTTGGTTGTAATGTCGTCGAGCGTGAGTGGGATACTCGACACGAATGGGCCTGAAACGTGAAGAAGATGGTTAAACGGGTGTGGAACGACCCCTAATCAAAACTTGAAATTACTCACATGAGTGGTGAGCCCGTTTCGAAGAGGAGGAAAACGCTCCATAATGAGTTCAGCCAGTTCAAGGAAGATAAGCGACAGAAAGCCTTGATATCGCCGTCAGTCAGCTTGTTAGCAGACAAGTACGCGTGCTGGCTGCTGAGTACTTCAGAGGCTGACAGTGAGATAACTGACCCTGCTCAAGTATTCTAGTCGGGAACGGGGCCCGTTCTCGTCGCGGCGGTCCGTGTCATCCTGGTAGAGGTCAATGAATATTCGCAAGCGTGAGTTGCAGAGAACGTCTACGGTTGCATATTACCACATGGGTGACAAAACCCTTTTGGGAAGCCTCAACCATGTTAAAATACTTAGTAATTTTGTGGACCCTAGCTATCCATTCGAAGCCGATTTTAGTACAATTCCCCATATAAATTGGATTTTAGAGCTAGCGTTTTGAAGTGGAATTGGCTATAGTAAGAACGGATCGCTCATTGGCTGAAATCTATGGTGGTTTACGGGGTCCGGGTTGACCTTTGTGTTCGGGAAGGACAAGAAAATGAATTTCAACGCCCCAGACCGCAACCACAACGATGCACCGAGTAAAAAGTGCACCAAAATGTAGAGGAATATTTTCTCAATTGACACATCCAGAGAAACTGCATTTTTCTCATTCAAGGCGATCTGTATCGACCAAAAAGATGATCGAAAGGC
>JAADYS010002207.1:0-17210 GCA_012931995.1 Fusarium albosuccineum | reverse complement strand
GGGGTGCCTCAACGGGCGGATTCCACAGTCGGAGGGTGGGCGGGAAGTAGTGCCGGTGGGCGAGAATCAGGCCTGGGTCCTGGGGATTGAGACGTATGCAGCACGGAGGAGTTGGACAGTCGAAGTGGAGGGTTTGGACAAGAAGCCGTGTGAGGGTGTGGGCTGGGGTGTCGGGCAGAGGATCGGTGGGGTCCAAGCCCACCAAGTCAGTACGACGCCAAATTTGGCGTACCGGCAAGGCGAGAAACGAGGAAACAGGGTGGTGGTGATGGCAGTGATGGGCTCTCCCGGCGCTGTGACGATGTCGCAGACCCATGGACGAGGTCAAGCGGCTTAGCTGGGCTTGCAAGTCCCTCGAAGATGTGGACACCATCGGGTCGTCTGGACTCTGGGCAAACCACCCCTGCCGCTAGGGATGCAAGTCGCATCGAGCCGTGAGCGATAGAAGGGATGGAGAAGAATTGGGCACACGGGCCGGCGTTGTAATAAAACAACACATGAGGGAACCCAGCCAGTCTCAGGCCGTGCTCCACGAAAGCCCGCTCCAGCGTCAGGGGTGTGGCATCGTGTAAGGGAGTGTCCCAAGGGTTGCAGCACTCGGCGCCACAATGCAGACGGGCCTCTGGGGCCTGAGCCGGGGGGCCACGGCTAGGAAAGTATCCAAGCCGAAGGATGGGGCATTTCCTTGCTAAAAGTGCCACCGGCAAGGGTTTTGAATCTCACTCAAGCGGGATGTGCATCACCCACCGCTTGGCTGGATTGGCATGCTTCTGGCTCGTTATGACTACCCCTGCTGTGGGACCCCCAAGCTCCATTTCCTGGCGCAGTTATTAGCAATATGAGTGGGCTGGGTTAGGGTGTGGTTCTGAGTAGGTGTTGTTGTAGGAGAAACAATAATATCTGATCGGCAGGCGCTTGAGATGGCAGATGTTTGCGACGAGTTTCTGGTCGTTCCCTCGGGAAAAGCCACTGCCACGGTAAGCGAGACACCGGTAAAGCGAATTGCTATGTATAACCATCTCAGTTCTCCCTCCGGCAAGCGGTCCACAGGTGTCGACGGCGGTTGCTTTTGACGGCATCCCTCTCTACCTTAACGACTGGCTTCACTCCGGAGTTACGGTCAACATGGTTTCAAGCAAGCCCAGCCGTGAAGATTCTTCCCGGTGGGTTTCGATGGATGGTGGTTTTGGCGCCGGGGCTTGGCCATGATGGTCACAGTCATAGAAGTTTCAATCAGACGAGGGGTGTCGTCAGGAGCACGATGGCGCAGCGCAACTCTGGCGAGGGGCGCCGCGTCCACCATCACAAGCATCTCGTAGCTCGATAGGGAATTCTGCAGGACCATCGAAGTTGAGGAGCGAGATGTGGAACCGTGTAAGAGTGGGAACGGCGATTCCTTGGGAGGACCAAAACGCGTGGCTGGCGCTGGGTGCAGGGCCAGCCGATGCCGACATTGTGCGTGTTGACTGTAATGCAATAGCAAACCACCTAACGCCGGTAAGTTGGCGTTAGTGTGGTTATGTGCGTGGGTTGTCGCCCTGGGAGCAGATGATGCCTTCTGCTCTGGGCGGTGTGGGCACTCTTGTTGGTGGGAGCCTTTTTCCAGGCGTTTAGGTAGGCCTCGAGGTGGGTGGCAAAGGTGCCAGAGACCGGCCACGGGGATGCACTCGACGCAGCGCTCAGTGGGTGCAGGTACTGGAGACCTCGCTATGAGCGCAATCTGCTCTGCAGGGCAAGGTACCGGCAACGTTGGAGCGGGTTTGGCTGCGGAGAACGCCCTGAGCTAAGGGCACAGAGGCATGAAAAGAAGAGTCATGGAGCCTCGGGATGCTAGAGGCAAAACAGCAGCGGGAATACCGGGGAGGGACGGGGCCACGGCCATAGAGCCGTTTCTAGCTGGTGCCTAAGGCCCAAGGCACCGTGACGGTGATGGGTTAGGTTGGCGGCCTGGCGGCCTGAGCGCTCTGAAGATGAGGACAGGTCCAAGTGACCTTGTTCTTCCGCATCAGGACGTGGGCTTGACAAGTCAAGGGCACTCAAGTCTTCCACCGTAGGTACCCTGGATTCCAGGCCCTGCGCTTCCTTTTCCCCAATCATTTTCTCCAGGCTCAAAGAATGGAGCATCCGCCATGCTCTCCCACACAAGCCCCAGGCCGGGTCATCAACTTATCCATCAAGGGCTGCGCACCAGGCCTTTCTCCCTCCTCCACTCAGGGGCTGTGGATGCTGCAACAAATTACCAGCCTAGGTAAGCAGACGCAGGCGTGCCTGTGCTGCCACATTAACTTCACAGGGTCCCGCCGGTCTCTGTGCCCCCTGTGCAAAGGCCCAGGCTTTACAATGGCCTTGCTTTCACACGGCGACTCGACAACCTGTGCCAGCGGGACTCAAGGCTCCAGCAAGGCTCCAGCGCTCTATGACGGTCCGCCACGTCGTTGTCTGGCGCGAAACCGAGACATTATCCTGGCCACTTTGTCGGGGCGACGCCAAGCTATGCTATAGCGTCAGAAGCCTACCAAACAAAGGTACAGAGTGCCTCAGGGCATTCTCGAGCACTAGACTTGCCTTTTCGCATGTCTGGATTAAGTTGTACCAGCAGACTGTGAATCTGATACGGGGGCGGGTGCTCCACGACAAAGCAAAGCACGCATCATTACTGAACCGGCAAGGCCATCAAAGGCGCAAACAAGGCGGCAGCAGTGGCAAGGATAGCAGCATGCACGCAAAGGCATTCGTCACAGACCGGTTTCTTTCGGTGTCGTCGCACCCCGATGATAGGGAGAAGCAAAGTGAAGATTAACAAGCTCCAGGTAAACCCCACAAGCAGTACAGATTTCAGACCCGCAGAGCATGCTGCGACGATAATCTCACGCCGCCATAGTTTCGGCTATTCCAAGTGTTCTCCCCTCACTTGCTGCCCCTCTTTCCACAGTTCGTTGAACTTGTGGTGACCTGGACGATCTCCACCCTGGAAGTTCCATTGCTGACTATGTACCGGTGGCCATGAAACTACGAGTTGGTGGAGGGAGAGAAGGAGGGTGCGGTGCCTAGGGTGCACACGTTGTGCCTTTGTGCCTGTCACCAGACGCTGTCCACTAAGGTCGCGCGACTGGGACCCCTTGGGAAAACCTGGGCGCCCTACCGTACGGTTGCTGACGTCGGCCGGGACCTTCCACACTGGCTAGCCCGCCGAGCAAGCCCTGTGAAGGGTTAGATGGGATCAGCTGCCCGTAGCGGATGAAAGGGGCCCGTACGCCCTGAAGGATGCCAGCTTGCCGCTGAAGTGTCCTGATCGTCTGCTGAATCAGACAGCCTACAGGGGCTCGTGTCCTACGCCACCCTTGTAAGCTGTCCCGTGTGTACTGTGTTGGGTGCAGTTGGAGAGGGAATGGAAGCGTTCAGACTCCATTGCCCGCCATTCGGAGGGAGCAGGCCGCTTCGATGGATCTTTGACTTTCACCAGACCCTGGCGAGTCCTCCCTCATGTCTACACGTCAGTAACAACCAAGTCTTACATCTAATTCAGGTAGTGGTACGAGCCGATCTGCTATGCGCGTAAATTACGAGACTCCTTGAACAGAAAGTGCTTGACGCCCGTCGAGAGTTAGCGCAGCTCGCCAGACACCGGAACTCGTAACAAGTTACAGGTTCTGCCTCAGATGAACAGAGCAAAGGGAAACCATTAATGGCATGGAAGCGGATAACTCTAAACGACCATACATACTACGTACGACCGCACCGCACCACCGTGGCTGGTTCAATGAACAGCACTTGGGTATTCTCCGGCGGCTGCCTCACTAAGATTGCTCTCACACATGGCTCCGCCTCATACTGTTGTTTCCACGATGCTGTCTGCCCTTGCTTGCTTGTTTGCTGGCTCGCTCTTTAATCTCTCCACAGCACTTTCAAATAACGGCCTATGCCTACCTAGGCCTCGACCAAACAGGGAAGGGAATGTTCAGGCAATCTCAGCTCAGCTCATCTCGTCGGGGCTCACACCAAGTCACCAATCCAGTCGCGCTGATCCTGCACTAATCACTGTTCAGTACTCACAGGACTCCGGGCTAGGGCGCGACTCGCCATGGCCCACTGCAAATGGAAGGATGCCACCGTCTTGCCCCGTGACTCGCTTCTCTTTTCACACCAAGAGAGGCACGCATTGACCTGCGTGCTGGTTGAGGCGCTGGCCGGGGAATGGTGTCAGCACTCGCTCTCGGCGTCTCGCTTCGAATCCAATGGTCTCTCACCCCGATACTCACCTCGCCTGGGAGCCTCCTTCGGAGCCACTACCTCATAGGCACAACGTTGTACCCGCGGGGACCTTCTTTGTTGATCGCTGACCGGCAAAGACGCAGCGTCTCCTTGCAGTATTGTGTGTCACGTCGAGTCACGAAAGCGCAGCCACCATGTGATTGTTTCTCGCCGGCAGCCCAGAACCTTTCACGCGCAACCCTCATCAACTCAGCAATGATCCCTGGAGCAGCACCACATCATCTACTGTACTCCACGCATTTTATGCCCGCGGGCTTGTGTCCAATCACAACTGCCTACCGCGGCTGACGAGGACTTCAACCCATCTCGCCCCGCCAACCAAGTGCGCCATTCGAATGCCTCTGAGCTACCGATCGCCCGCCGTCGTACGTACCTGTTGTACTTTATCCTTGCGTGTGTACCAGCCCAGAAACGACTTCGCAGATAACATCGAAGTCCTCTCATCTGCGTGTTTATCCAGAATAGACAACGACTGTCAGCCTCCATAGGTAACAGGCGATCGTCACCCGTGAACTCGAGGATTGGTGGATGCTCACTGCCTCGCATTTCCAGAAGATACGTCGCATCGATCCGCGCGTATCGTTTGTGATATTATTCTCCTAGGCTCGGGCAGGCTGCTCCTCGCATCTTCGTCATGGTCACCGATTTTAACAATGATTAACACGCTGACCACAGCCCGGTAGCTTATCCCCGGCCGAGCTGTGCCCGACAGTATCACGGAACAAGGTCGTCTTATCCCACCAGCCTAATGCGGATTCGTTCTCTGGATCCGCAAAATTGTCGAATGTTCAAGCAAATGCATCAAGCAACACGAGTTTGCTTGCAATTCTCGGGCTCAAAGCAAATCCCGCGCCTAGCCCATCAAGGCTGAAAGTTTTTTTTCTCCCCCTCGTGCCCTCATGCAAGCCCAAGGCTTTTATTGGGGACACCCCTGCTATATTTTCTCTTCTACTCCAAAACCAGACTACGGGTGCGTCGTCTTCTCATTACCGAGTGGCTCGTCTAGCAACCAGGCTCTTTTCGTGATCGGCAATCCAACCACTATCTGCAAATAGCCAGGCAGGAACAAGCAGGCTTGCCGGGTTTTCCAGGTCTTGCAGAAACAGTCTTCGTGCATCCTACTTTGTTATTACGGTGCCAAATACATCGCCTCGTCAATCTAAATACTCAAAGTGAAAAAAAGGATTCTCATGCCTGATCCACGTAATTAGGTTGGAAGAATGACCCATTCCAGATGATCGAGAATTGGAGGCATGTCAGCATGCACCTCTTTTCCCATCTCGATATGAGCCGATAATTATCGAAAAGCATTACTCTACAAGCCGCTACAGCAACTAGCCAACGTTTCGCTTGGCACATGAGAAGACGATTCCATCACAAGCCTGCTGGCTCTGACTCTTAAATTCATTGGTGGCTCAACAAGATCCATGCATCCACTTCCTGCTCTGGGGGATGAGCCAGGCCCAGGATCTAGGGGGGCGGCGGGCGGCCCACGCTACGCCAACTCTAGCGGAGCGTGGAGGCTTGAAACTACGACCAGGGCAGTGTGCCACCAGGGATCAGCATACCTCGGCGCCTGGGAGTCGCCAAGGAAGCGAAAAAGAAGAATTCGTCGAAGCCAGGACCCATTTGCCGGCGATGGAGCCCTAGTCAGATTCGCCATACATCGAGTGCCCTGTCAACCTTTGAAACACAACCTGGAAATGAAAACAACATCAGGTAACACTAGATGGGCGAGGAAGGGCACCCAAGTCAGGCCCAGTTTCTGGGGCTTCAAAACCCCTCTGAGAAATGATGTTAACAACCATCCTACGGCTGCCGCCTCAATACTTTGGGGATTGGTTCGGAGATGATCAGACCCAGGGACCTTGCACCTGGGATGCGTCGTGCCCTTACGCTAGACTCCAAACGCATGGCGGGAGCCACCTTGCAAAACCGCTGCCATGGGTCCAGCACCGGGGGAGAAAGGCACTACTGGCTTGATGACTGGCCCCTGTGCAGAAGCACGGCCTATTTGGCATCATCTGGACACCTGGAGGCCGGGGTAGGATGGGTTCTATAACCGGCAGCCAGTACGTTTGGAGGCCCCAACTCCTTATCCGCCGCTAGGGCTAAACGATGGAGGACCCGTGCAGGCGGGCTACAAATAAAACTACGCACCAAAGCCGAGCCGACATAAATACTGATACATGCCAGGGGAGCCCCATGGACGAATGGTACGCTCATGTTTATGTCGACTTGGGTGGCGTGCGGCGGTTTTGGCACGCCTCTGTCCATGCATGCAAGCAAGCAAGCAAGATTCGCCGCCAGAGGTTCCGATGGCCCCGGCTTCGCCGCCAGGACTGGGCACCATCTGCCACAACATTAGCATGCCCGGTATGCGGGAAGTTGTGATCATGCAGGTGCCTTCATTGAGACAATGACCCTGTGCACAGTCATTCGTTACGCTCACGCTCCTCCATGACTCGTCGACAAGACCTGTGTCGACGATGATTGATCTTTGGCGTCAGGCTTAACTAACCACGAAAGCAACATCCTCGCACTTCTGCTTTTCCCTCGGGCCCTGGTCTAGCCCCCGACTGCCAGTGGAACGGATTACCACCCTCAAAGACTCGAGTGCAACGCATCACACAAATGCAATGATGGGCTGCTGCCCTAAACCCCCACACCTTTCTTTTCTTGGCTGAAGGGATGCCAATCCGGTGGTGCTCGGTGGGGCCGCGCGGTCGCGCCGCGGGCGGAATGCGGCCCACGGTACGCCGTCAATTACGGCAAAGAGCCCTACGGTGGCCGGACCCTGCCTGAGCTCAGTCTGTGGGCAGCTTTGACTCCGAAACCTCGACAGCCAAGGAACCTAACCCGCTACACTTTGCTTTTGTGAGTTGCCCCTTTTGATTGGACCCCAGCATACTCGGCGCAACCCAATCTCATCAAGCTCTTGCCAGCCTGAGACAATTGACAGGCTCCCACCGCCGAGTTGGCCAATTTTACTTTGATCATCACGTTGCTGAGTGCTGGCGATCTGGGCACGTACAGTAGTCGGTCGCCAGCACAACTGCAGGCTGAGCCGCCACAACCGTTTCCTTAAACGCGTCACCCCAGCTTAGGAATGACGTCCTGCCAGTACCATATTAGCAACATTTCACTTCGCTGGGCGGTGCAGCGTGGATCTTGACCTGAGGATTCATCCGTGCCATGGCGGGGGCCGTCGGCTGGCCTTTGCAGTGGAACAATAACATCGGCTCCATATGGTCATCCAGTTCCCAAACAGCATCAAAGTCGGTGTGTATTATCATAGCCAAATCGCCGAGTGCGTCATCCAGCTCTACTATCTATGATAAGCCAACAGAGGGCTTCCCACGATGAAGAAAGGGCCAGGGCCAGCTTTACTCAAAACGACGTGAGACATTTTACTTCAGGACGATCAGTTCCTAACGCTACTTGTACGACCGAGAAAAATGTGTGCATAGTCAACGCCTGCGGCGTAGTTCTGACAATCGTTATGGAGCCCCGGGCGGCCGAGATGTCTCCAGCAGTCGCCCGCTCCTCCGTCCGAAAGCCCCATACCGATCGGGACGTCCAGGGCGGGCCAGAGTTCAGCCACCCCAGCGGGAACTGCGAAGCCTGGGCCTCCGAGTCCGCAACTCGGTCTCATTTGCAAACACCCTTTGCTGATCCCACGGTGTCTCACCTGAGCGCCGTTCAGCTGTGACTGGGCGCCATCACAGAGACCGGTGCTAGAGCGACCCCTTTCATGCGTCCGGCTGACACTCCCCTATCCTGTTGGTAGGATTGGCGTGCAGGGGCACTGCACTCTCTTTGCAGGCGGACCAGCGTCATTCAGCAACCTCTTACCGAGAAGGGAGCCATGTGCAGCTGGGGATGGATCTGAAGTTTTGTCCTCTGTTGACTTGATCCTTCCCGCCTTCAGCTTCTCGCAATCAATGCCTGCTCCACATGCCAATTGCCATCACCCCTTCGATGAATCCTCAACTTTTTTGGCTTTTCTGGTCCGGTCGAGGTTAGTTAGCCCTGTCGGCTGTTGACTCGACTGTTGTCTGTCTTTCTTGTTCCCTTTTCCTCTTTCTTCGCTAACCTTGTTCTACCAACCGGATGTTGCACCACCGATTACCTTCTCCTGGCGGCAAGTCGACATGATCCGATCTTCTTGGTCAAGCTCACGCCCCTTTCTAGTAGGTCAGCGATGAGATGTCTCGATTCCTCGCGGCCTAACCCTTACGATCCCGGTGCCGTCCCTGTCAAGCGGGCAGCCACTCAACTTGCTCTCACCACTTTTCCGTCCCATCTGACACGTCTCACGCTTGTACCCCGTTTCCCCATGATACTGCCAAGTGTGAGTCGAAGCAAGCAGACGAGCAAGCAGACGAGCAAGCTGCTCACGGCACATCACCTCGGCCTGCATCTTGGCGACATTGGGTCCTCATCGTCGCATGACGAATGTGTCGAGCGGCTACTCATCCAAAAGCCCCTCCCCGATGCATTAGCCAGAGACTTTGGCCACTGCCCTGGATATCAGCCATCATGATGCACTCAACGTTGAACAGAGACGGCTTCTAGACTAGTTGTCTTCATGCAGGAGCCCCGACGCATCCGCATGGGAGAGGTCGTGTCTTGCAGCGTGTCCCTGGCCCCTACTTTAGCAAGTTGGTTGCATTCATTCACCTGCATCACCACGGTACCCAAGAGAAGACGGATGAGACAGAAGTGGTCTTGTGGGCCTGGAGACGTTGACGATAGCGCACACATGCCCATGTTAACGACTGTCCTTGTCACCAGCACCCACAGTAATAGTTCCAATCCCCCATTTTCACCGCCTTTCCCCCGTTCGCTCCTCCACCGTCAGCCCCCCTTCCAGACTCTCCTCCCACTTAATCTCGCACAATCAAGTAGCAGCCGCTGTAAGCCATCGGCAACCTCTCTTTTGTGTTTTATTCGTTTTCCTTTCTCCCCCATTGACTTAGCGTACTCGGTATCCCTTGACGTTCCCTTTTCTTCCTGGCCCACCCTTGCACCAATATTTGCTCAGAGTGTGCCTTGATCATCGTCAACAGGCAGGAGGATGGTGTTTACCGACTGAGCCACTGGGCGGCAGACGGGACTAATCAGGCATTCATCCGCATCCTGTCCCCAGCATGCCCCCGAGCCCAGCAAACCCCTCTTGCTGCACTTTAAGTGTGGCCAGTTGGACGGCGAAACCCAGCTTCTCCTCCGTGCCCCAGTCGTGGGGATGACATAGCAGCCCGTACAGCATTCCAGCTATGAAAGTGTCACCGGCTCCCACGGCACTATATCTCGGACAATGGTCAGTTCTTCCAATTCCGCTACTCTGGTGTTAGGGCCAGGGCCGTGGGATTGCTGGGCAGGGCGGAACTCACTCGACTACGGAGATGTCTCGTCCGGTTTCGCCCTTGGCGGGACAGTGATAACACTCGCCTGTGGACCGAGACAATCCAGCGGCTCCGTCTGCACCCCACGTACACATTGCGAGTGATCTATGCGCAGCGTCAACCAACACGTCCAAGCTGGCACACGATGCTCGATCCGACGTACGCCTTGTTGTGCCCTTCAGCTCGCAGACAGGCTTCCGGGGATTGGTATCCTCGACTCTGTGCATCGTTAGGCGGGCTGGCTCTGCAGATTGGTCGACTCTGGGCTCACTCATACCTCAGCCCAGCTCCGCGAGTAAAAGACGACATCCGCCTCCGCGGCCAGCTCTGGTAGACCTTCACGGCCCGGTTTCTCTACCTCGACACTTATTTGCGCGTCTGGTAATACGTTGCGCAGGAGGCGGATGCATCTTAACGTTGTGTCAGGAATTCGGCCCTGCTCAACTATGTCAGTCCAGGACCGCCCGATGAACAAAGATGGTACGGGCTGATGCTGCTCATGGATCTCACCTCGAAGTGCCACCACGTCTCTTGTTTTGGTTCAAAGCTCCGTATGATGCGTTGGAACTCGTCCTGGGTCATCTCGGGCAGGTCATTGTAGTTAACAAGGGTACGGCTACCTGACGCTTGGCTGCGAATTATGTAGCTGCTCGCTGCCTCGGTGCTCGCTTCACGATAGAGGCAGTTAGCGAAGTCGACCTTGGATTCATAGCCAAACGACGATATAATGCGTCGCGTTGCCGGCGACGATGCTCTGGGCAGGGGTGACACCAGGTGCAGCTGGAGGGCGTCCCGCTCGGCAAGCAGCTGCTCCAGAACCTCGAGCGTATTGGGGCAATTCCCCCCACGTCGAATATCGAGGCTGGTGGCACGCAGCTTGGAGTCCTCAGATGGGAAAAAAGGAACACTAGAAAGGCGAGTTAGTAAACGTCATGGGAGTGTGTGGTTTGGCAGGCGCATGCAACGATTACGTCCCTAAGAATGGTGTCTAAGTAACAAGCACCAACGACAACCAGGTGCTTCATGATGATTCCGTCCCTTCAAGCCTCGGCAGTACTCCAGTGTTTGGCTCTTGTTGCTGGATGGAGGGTGGTGCAGATAGGCTGGTGTAGGTTTGGTTGGTAGCAAAGTCGCTCGCTATTCACCCGCTGAGCGTGACATGTGGTGCTGTATTCTTGGGATGCAAGAACGGGAGGCAATAGATGGTTGTGGTCATGACAAAACATAACCATTCACCCACTTATAGGAGGCACCGGCCAACCAGAGCCAGGTTTTTTTAAGTTCCACACATAAAATCGACCTCGTCGAGTTTCGTCATTCAAACAGTACAATAAGCATGACCTGCTTTTAGGAGCAGACGATAATGCTGTCGCTGGATCTGGCATATTGTATGAAATCAAGTGAACTAGCTGTTGGTGTTGACACTTGAACCAGCTTGACTGACTACAGGTTCGAGATACCATGTCTCTAGGGTAGGGGCATCGACCATGGATGTAAGAGGATGTAGCTGAGACGAGCCGAGAACTTTGTGCCATTGGTGATGCTTAGGTCATGTTGATAATAGGAGCCCGCATATTCAGTAAGCCTCACTAAGCCGGACGCCGGATGCGAGACTCGTTAGCTGTGAAGCTTGATGGTGTTGAGGATATGTGGATATCGCGTAGACGTCGTCATGGAAAGTCTATCAGACTTCTCAATCCCCCACCCCCACTCACGCAAAAGCATCAATGCTTTGTTCTCGGCGAGTCCTTGGCTAAAAGCCAAAGAAAGGACCGACATGATCTGAGCTTGCGAGAGGAGAGAGAGGAGGTCACATGCGGCGGGAGCAAACGAGCTTACTTTGACCAGCCACGCTGTTCCTTTTGCATGGGGTCGGCGAACGTTGATCAAGCTCTCTCTCTCTCTCTCTCTGCACTCAAAGTATCGCATTCCGGCCATTTCGGTAGAGTGTACTCTGTTCATAGAGTTTGAGCTGCTCGTTCATTGCTCCTGTCAGCAGCTTCAAGCTTTGGCCCTCGGTCTGCTCTGCTCGCATCAATCAAGTGGACCCTCCTCTGCCCCGCCATCGCATCGAGCCCTTGGTCACAACGTCATCCACCATACGAACAACACGAGACGACTCTGACGATATCGGACGAGCAGATACAACCCTCTTCTGCTGAATCATCACACAACTATAGCACAAGGGCAGCCTCGCAGCAATGGGCGAGCGCGCAGGCAAACACATCACCTTTGAGGACGGCTGTAGCTCTGACGGGAGCTGCGATGAAGATGGCAATGCGGTCGAGGTACGCTACGTCCCCATCACCTCGACTTTCGAGTCCCTAGCCCCCAACCCCGAGAGTCATGGATGGGTGAATGTATATATGGATGGATGGAGCGGCCCGTCTGATGCTCCCTGCAGGTTGTCTTTGATCCGGGAAACCCCTATCGTCGCAAGAGCTCCATGGTCGCCTCCGACCTCAAGGCGCCGCTGATCTCTCGCCGTCCAACGCGTCGCGACGAGTGCCTCGTCCACCAATTCCTCGACAGCCAGCGCCGCGCAAAGGATGCTGCAAGCTCGGCCAGCGAACCCGACTCGGAATACTCAACGGGTCAAGGCCAACCTTCTGCTGCGTATACGAGCGGGAGCCCAGATGCCGGTCTACCCACTATCCATACACCCGACGACGGTGACAACTTCGAGGCCTGTGGAGAACAGAGCCTCGATGCTATCATCGACCCAAAATCCAATAGAAAGTGTCGCGCTGTAGTCGAGCCCGATAGCATAGACCACCTCGGCAATGGACAGGCTGATCAACAAGCATGGACACAACAGATGACCAAGAGCATGTCTGAGCTCGACCTCACAAATTACGACGACGTGCGCAGTCGACTGCTTACCAAACAGCAGCTTAGTGATATGGCTTGGGGCGTGCGAGAGCTAAGCAGGCGCCTCAGCAGCATGCGAATCCGGTTCCGCGTCAAGACTATCTTTCTCCTGACCAAGATTTATGACCAGGACTTGATCCCCAAGACTCGCGAGCTTACGCGCTGGTTGCTAGAACATGACCGAGAGGTCAAATATACCGTATATGTTCAAGACAAGCTCAAGAACAACAAGAAGTTTGATGTCAGTGGGCTTATCGAGGAAGCAAGTAAGGGCTATGTCGAGTCGGGCGAGATGGACCACGAGACAGCACAAGAAATGCTGCGCAAGCGACTACGGTACTGGGATGAGCACATGTGCCGAACTCGACCACATACGTTCGACTTTGTCATCTCACTCGGAGGTGACGGCACCGTACTCTACGCCAGCTGGTTGTTTCAGCGTATCGTCCCTCCTGTCCTGAGCTTTGCGCTCGGCAGCTTGGGCTTTCTGACCAAGTTTGACTTTGAAGACTACCAGCGAACGCTCACATCAGCGTTTAGCAAGGGCGTCACGGTAAGTCTGCGACTGAGGTTCGAGGGCACCGTCATGAGGAGCCAGCCGCGGAAACGATCAGAGATTGAACGGGGCGCCGAGGAGGACGAGGAAGAGTTGCGGCGGCAACGGGATTTAGTGGAGGAGCTGATTGGCGAAGAGAGAGAGGATGAGCACACGCATCGACCGGATGGGACGTTTGAGATTCTGAACGAGGTGGTGGTGGACCGAGGACCAAACCCAAGTGTGAATCCCAAAGTTCATGTCGCCCCTGCAGGAGATGTATTGACGTATATTCTAGCCATGTCGTACACGGAGATCTTTGGAGACGACGAGCACTTCACGTCCGTTCTGGCTGACGGTATCTGCGTGTCCACACCCACAGGCTCAACCGCCTACAACCTCGCGGCCGGGGGCTCACTCTGCCATCCCGAGAACCCCGTCATGCTCGTCACGTCCATCTGCGCGCACACGCTGTCCTTCCGGCCCATCATCCTTCCCGACACGATTGTGCTGCGCATTGGCGTGCCGTATAACGCGCGGACGGCGTCATGGGCGAGCTTTGACGGCCGAGAGCGCATCGAGTTGAAACCAGGTGACTACGTGACCATCAGTGCGAGCCGGTATCCCTTTGCGTCGGTGCAGGCCGAGGGTCGGCGGAGTGAGGACTGGGTCAACAGCATCAGTGGCAAGCTCGGGTGGAACACGAGGCAGAAGCAGAAGAGCTACAAGGAGTGGGACAAGTGAGAGACGACGACGACGCTGACGATTATGGGATATCATGTGTACGGGTATGGGAAGGAAATATGACCAACAACTACTATATAGGTGGACGGATGAACGGATTATTAACAAGGGACACGGATTACGGATATGTATCATCATACGGCATAAGAAATTACAAACGCAAGGAC
This sequence comes from Fusarium albosuccineum, assembly GCA_012931995.1. Lineage (NCBI taxonomy): Eukaryota > Fungi > Ascomycota > Sordariomycetes > Hypocreales > Nectriaceae > Fusarium > Fusarium albosuccineum. The sequence goes on along the minus strand of JAADYS010002207.1, from coordinate 3,213 downwards.
CAATACAGCAATGTTTATAACTGAGGTGGTGCAAAAGACTGCTGGCATATCTGTATGATCGCACAGAATACCACGGTAGTCTTGATAGATGGGATCCAAGTGTCATTCGAACTCGCTTGCGGGGGAGCTGGGCTGCTGAACTGCCGGAGCTCTCTGCGGAACCCCACACCACCTCATCAGCCTTGAAATTAATCCCCGACTGCTTCAAGAGAGCTCGACTGTGTCCCCTACAGCTCAGCAATTGCATCACCAACCTCGCAAACAATCAATTGGACCGTCAATCTCCCGCAATGGCCACCGAAGCTGCCGAGGCCGCCGCCTCCATCGTCTCGTCGTCCCCCTCGTCCCTCCCACCCGACCTCTTTGACCAGACGACCATCATCTCGCTCCTCTCGACCCTCGCCATCGTCTTCGCCGCGTACGCCGCGTCGCTCAAGTTCCTCCCGTCGTCGTCGTCGGGCACCCTCCGCTTCCTCTTCATCTGGCACCTCGCCGACGCGCTGTGCCACTTCCTCCTCGAGGGGAGCTTCCTCTACCACTGCTTCTTCTCGCACCAGCTCTCCTCGGATGAGTCGACCGCCGGCTACTTTCCCACGCCCGCGGGGTACCTGGGCTATACTGACCGCGTGTATGGCGCGCAGTCTGGCGGGAGCAACCCGTTTGCGCAGCTGTGGATGGTGTATGCGCGCGCCGACAAGCGCTGGGCCGGTGTTGACTTGGGCGTCGTGAGCTTGGAGCTATTGACTGTGTTTTTCGATGGGCCGCTAGCCGTCTATGTCTGCTATTGTCTCGCCAAGCGAGACCCCAGGGCCAGCATCTGGATGATTATCCTGGCGACTTGCGAGCTGTATGGTAGTGAGTTTGAGTGTGCCTCTCTCATTAAAGAGCTTCACGGCTAATAGGAACTTACTAGGCTTCATGACCTTCTGCCCCGAGTGGCTCATCGGCAACGTCAACCTCGATACCAGTAACTTTATGTACCTCTGGGTCTATCTCGTCTTCTTCAACACCCTCTGGGTGTGGATTCCCCTCTGGGTCATTTGGTACTCGGTCAAGGACATCTCCAACGCCATGACTGTGCGCCGGGGAAAAAAGAACCTGTAATAACTCTCCTCTAAACATGAGGCTGACTGCCCAACGCCGGCTTGGATTTGGACAAGCTTCACCTCGTATCCCGTAGCTCAGCTTGAAACATGTAAATATGGACCTTTACTTCCTCGGTAACAAGGCAAGAGTGGTGGGAAAAGGAGGGCAACAGAAACATAGCACAAAATCACCAGACGTCAGACAATGAGCATGTCGTTATTAGGTCGATTGAAGGGCTACTGAATGTAGGGTATCTGAATGCCAGTCGACTCAACAGTCGCGGTGCTGCTCCATCTCAGGAAACCAGCCCGAATCCTCCTCGAAAGCTTTCCATCTTCCTCTCCCAATCAACGCGCAAGTTGTGTTTGTCGAGGTGTGATGAGCTTAGATAGCCTCCTTGTGGGCATCACCCTTGGTCTCGTGCTTCTTCTCGTCGGCCTTGTCACCGATGGCGTCCTTGGCGGCGGAGGCACTGGAGAGTGTTAGCGATCCATCGTGAAAAAATCGAGGGCGTGAAAAGGTGAAGACATACCGAGTGCCCAGAGGGGCGTTGGAGTCCTTGGCGACCTCCTTGTTGGCCTCCTTGGAGGTACCGGAGACGGCTTGCTGTGAGAGAGTCAGTAAAGTCCAAGAGATCAACCCTTTAGCCGTTTTGGTCACGAACTTGAGCCTTCTCGGCGACGGCGTTGGCACCCTGCTTGATAGAATCCATTGTGATGATGGGGTTGTGGTTGGTTTGTTGTTGTGTGAAGGTGTTGAAAGTTCTTTGTGGTGGTGTGCTTGAGAGTGTGGGATGATGAGAGAAGAAAAGTCGGAAGCCTGATGGAGGGAAGAAGAGGTTTATATAGACGGGAAAGTCCTGCTCAGGGAAGGCAGAGCTCTAATGCTCCGGCCCCCAGGCGGCAGGCACAGGCAGTGGCAGTGGCAGTGGCAGTGGCAGTGACGGGCAGGAGCAGACCTCGTCATCGAGTGTTTGCTGCTTGCGGTTTGACACGCATCGGACGTTTGGTTGGTCTGCCCTGTCAAAGACAGCTCCGATGCAGACCATCTGGAGTCATGTGAAGCCCGGCAGAACGTGGGCATGTCGTCATAGACTCTTGTGTGGATGTGCTCTGGAGGCAGAAGCCCGCATTTCCACTCGAAAGACAGCCTAATTTGTCTGTGTGTTGTTTTTGGCTTGTGACGCTTTGCTCAGAGAGCTCTCTTGACGTCAGAGCACTGGCATTCATCACTTGGACGTCATCAACTTGTTGAGCTACAGTACTGTACGTGGGGGAATTGACAAGGCGCGTTTCGCGTCGCGGGGTAGGTGCAGTACGCAATTCTGGCCACCATCGGGCCCTTGCAGTTCAACAGGCAATTTGCTAGACAGCTGCTATGCTAAACAAAGTCCTTTGCTGTGATGTTGTTGATCCTTTTGGTGGCGGTTGATCATCATGACCCACTTCCCGCCGAAAGCTCCAAAGTTCTGGACCGACTCCACATTAGCGGACAAAAACACGGGAATAACGATCAGATCTGTCTGTCCTAAGAGTTACCTCAGTGAGGAAGAAGGATCGTAAGATGTATCTAAACATTCTGTATGGATATTATGATAACCTTCTTCTTTAGTTTAGTATATCAGAAGGTAAAGAACTCAACGAGCCATAGCTCAAGTCTTTGTAAGTTCCAGCAGTCCATTCCTGTGCTTCTTTCTGTCCTCCAAAGGTTCCACTTAACTGCCTGCCTCCTTGCAGCGCCACAGATAGCGGGGTTGTTTCTGAGGGCTCTGAGGGGGAGTGTGGCGGTGACGTAGAGAACAGCTGCCATGACGTGAGAGAGCTCTCTGAAACCAGACTGTGGTTTCGAGAGCATCGACGTGCCCATAGTTACGTCCAGTTGCCTCTCAAGAGGCTCATTCCATTACCTGACTGACTTGTACTCTCCGGCTACAGTGCAATCATTTCTTCTCATTCTTCACTTCTGTCTTGCTTTGCTCTGTTTGAGGCTGGTACCCGGGCAAATACTGCCCGCCGCCTGCCCGCATCCATTTGGCCCCCCCCACTATGCCCGCCATCGAGATCTCTCCCCTCGTGTCCAGCTCGCACGGAGCATTGGCTCCGATTCTGTAAGCAAGCAAGCCTCAGC
>JAADYS010002206.1:0-30919 GCA_012931995.1 Fusarium albosuccineum | reverse complement strand
TGATAAATGCATCCGCGGGGCCCCAGGTTGAAGATCCGGGGATATTCAGGTAGGCTACGCTCCCTCTTCAAGCTAGTACGAGGGGGGGTTGGGCAGCTACCGCGACTCAGCAGCGCGTCGAAGGAGGGTTGTACGCGTCGGAAATACTTGCATTTCTGGCACCTAATCTTGCTTAGCGGCGCTCGTTCCACGGTACTCCGCACTCCTCCGCATGTTTAGGCTACGTAGTGAATTTTGGGAGTCTCCACGAAATCCCACAATCGTGGTTTTGTTGGAGATGCCTCACCAGACTCACGTGTTTTCGCGATGGCTACCATTGTCCTTCCATCTCCCGCTTGCCAAGACGGCAATGGAAGGATGCAATGACAAGATAATAATCTGCCCATGCGAGTCAAGACATGTGTTCTCCTCAAATGATCGCCCTGCTGGTTCGTTTTTACGTATTCTGGTCCGGGGTGGCATCAGCGGCTGGGGCATACGCTATGCCCGAAACGGGGGTCGTAGCCTACACGCCGCCTTTCTCGAAGCCATCCCCGAATTTCGCCTCTTGTTCAGTTGAAGCTAAGTGGATCTCCCACGGGGAACTTTTAATTTTTTGCGCCGTCTGGTGACTGACAGTGAAACGGGGAAACATAGTTGGCATGAATTCAAGGAGGATTTAAAAGACTGGTCTGACCGGTTCATTTCTGATCTGCAACGCCTTTCAACGTGTTCAACAAAGCCGCAATGTCAACCTCGACCGAGCACGCAGCCCCAGTTCATACCATGGATCCCCCAGCCGAGGCCCCCAAGTCCTCTGTCTGGCAGTCAATCCGGGGTAACCCCAAAGTCGTCTTTATCGCCTTCTTTGCCTCGTGAGTGGACCTCTTCACCCCGCACAATTGAACGTTTAGCTCACATGGACTCCAAGCTTGGGTGGTTTTGAGTATGGCTACCAACAAGGTGTCCTGGGTCAATCCCTCGTCATGACCCGATTCACCGAGAACTTTCCATCTGTGGTTGAGTCTTCTTCGGCCACCGGCTGGCTCACCTCGATTCTTCAGCTGGGTGGTATCCTGGGATCCCTTTCCGCCGGAGTCTTGGGCGAACTTATCTCGAGAAAGTACACCATGTTTATCGCTTGTTGTTGGGTCATTCTTGGTAGCTACCTTTATGTCGGCGCTACTGCAGGAAACCCTGCCCTTCTGTACGCAGGACGATTCTTCACTGGTGTTGGTGTCGGTCTCTTCAGCGGTGTTGGCCCGCTGTATAACGCCGAGCTGTCTGCGCCTGAGATGCGAGGTCTCCTCGTCTCTTTCTACCAATTCGCCACGATTCTCGGTATCATGTTGTCTTTCTGGGTCGGGTACTGCAGCAACTTCATTGGTGGAACGGGCGAGGGCCAATCCGACCTCGCATGGCGTCTACCCTCTATTGTCCAAGGCATTCCCGCCGTCGCCCTCGCACTCGGTATCTGGTTCATGCCTTTCTCTCCTCGATGGCTCGTCAAGGTTGGCCGAGATGAGGAGGCAAAGTCCACGCTGGCATGGATGCGAAAGCTTCCCATCGACGACGACGCCATCCAAGTCGAATACCTCGAGATCAAAGCCGAGGCTGTGTTTGAGCAAAAGGTCTTTGCACGAGACTTCCCTCATCTGGCTGAGAAGGGCAAGAGTCGCTTCATGCAACAGATTGCCCAGTATGTTACTTGCTTCAGGTCAATGGATAACTTGAAGCGTGTCTGCACTGCTTGGCTGGTTATGTTCTGGCAGCAGTGGAGTGGAATTGATGCCAGTAAGTCGTATTCTTTGTCCCTTTATAGCCTTTCTGTTACTGACATTGTATAGTTATCTACTATGCTTCCAACGTCTTCATCAGCCTGGGTCTTACCAGCGGAACCATTGCTCTGCTAGCCACCGGAGTCACGGGTGTCGTCTTCATCATCAGCACAGTACCTGGCATGGTTAGTATTATCTAGGTATCAACACTCATAAGTACACTTAAGACTAACCTTTACTAGCTGATCATTGATCGGCTTGGTCGCAAACCTCTCCTCTACATTGGCTCTGCCGTTATGGGCGCCAGCATGGTGACTGTTGGCATCATCGTCGCCAAGTTCCGTCACGATTGGCCGTCCCACGAAGCCGCTGGTTGGGCCGCAGTTGGTAAGTAGAATCATCCGCGAAACCACTTCGTATTTAGCCATATGCTAACATATTACAGCTCTGATCTGGGTGTACATTGCTGGCTTCGGCGCAACCTGGGGCCCCGTTTCATGGACTCTGGTCTCCGAGATCTTCCCCCTGTCCATTCGCGCCAAGGGAGCTTCCATCGGAGCATCAAGCAACTGGCTCAACAACTTTGCGATCGCCTTCTTCGTCCCTCCCATGCTTGAGGCTTGGGAGTGGGGCACGTACATCTTCTTTGCCGTCTTCCTGGTCGCCGGCATCTTCTGGGTGTGGTACTTCCTGCCCGAGACTAAGAACGCCACCCTTGAGGAGATGGACAGGGTCTTTAAGAGCCACACTGGAGAGCGAGATGCAGAGCTTATGCGGGAGGCTCAGGCCGAAGTTGGTCTGCTTGATCAGGACCGTGTGGTGTATGAGAAGGAGGAGAAGAATCATGTTGAGGAGCTGTGATGAACTGAGACCATGCGACTCAGAGATCAGAAGTTACAACTACGTACACAGTTTGAGATATTCAATTCAACAATATCAGTACATCGATATTTTCATAAACTATGCATAATGTTATGCACGCGGCGACTGGATCACAATTGAAGCCTGAATGTTGGATTGCTTTGAGACTAACATCTTAGGTATGGCTGGAACCACTAAGCCATGTATAATATCGTTACAACCGGTTAAAACCTTCCTGTGATTAAATATGACTCTGTTACCTGTGTCAACAGTGATATACGATTGAAGGTACCAAGCATCGATAACTTTGCACCGTCGCGTTGGTAGAGAAGCACGCGGAGGAAAACATACCCTATACCACTCGACAGAAACCCTCTGGCAGGAGGCTGGAAACCTCTTAGCTGTTATCTCGCGATTTTTGCCAAATGGCCGTAACGTAACTTGACGAATGTTGCGAAAATATTAGCCAATTGGCAACAAGCCAAGAATTATTTCCCATCTCGTGATGGGTTTAACCACTCGAGATAATGCGATTTCTTGGGAGTTTCGGACCAGGCTTAGGCTAGGACCCCTTCCCTTCTAGAATGCGAAAAAGAACAATAAGTGGATCTGACTCGGATACAATCGGATGCGGACGGGTCCGGCCGGGGTCCCAGACACGAACCAATGACACTAATGACAGAATTTATCGCCGGCCTGGAGCTTAGGAAAACTCGTAGGCTACGACCCCTGCTTTGGGCAATCGTTCCCCGTGCCTACGCTGACCACCCTCTCTCTCGTTCAGTTGTTCTCCTGCAAGGACATCATCAGCTCATGAGCTGAGGCCGGCTGCGTTCCGGAGCAGAGCCTCCACCGCTCACCACGAAGCATCCGATCCGACTTCAAGAATGTCATTCTTCGCTTCCGAAGACCTGTCGCTTGACCCGCGATTCACTGAGCTCCAGGAAGAGCTCAGATCCGTGCTCTTTGCCGGACTCTCCAGTCTTTCCCCGAGCAGACCGTGCACTCCCGAGAAAGATGCAGATACACAACAGACCCTGAGTTTTTCGAGCGCTACGCTCACTGTTCCACATGCGAGGTTGATTCGATATCTCCAAAACTGGATCACAGAATGCGCGCCATATCTCGACAAGTTCGACGAGGATCAGCACTTCCAGATCCAGGTACCCCTTATGGCGCAGAAGTCTCCGGCACTCTTATATGCGATGCTTGCCTTTTCGTCGAGGCAGATGGAGCGCCGAGGTCTAACCCATGAAGGTTGCGATAGTCTCGAGCTCTACCAGGAAAGCATCCGGCTGCTGAGTCCTGGACTACAAGCCAAGGATCCCAACATGCTGGTTACGGCTTGCATCCTTGCGGTGTTCGAGTTGATGTCGGGCGGTGCCAGGAATTGGAAGCGGCATGTCGAGGGATGCGCGTCTCTCTTCGAATATTTTGGTGTTAACGGTTTCTCTGGTGGTCTTCCACAAGCCGTGTTCTGGTGCTATGCTCGGATGGAGTTGTGTGGAGCTATTATCTCTGACGGGGCAGAGACAACAGTACTGCCCCTTGATGAATGGGTCCCTCCAGTGCCAAAGTCTATGGCTTCACCTGATGCGGCTGAGAAATATGTTCAAAACTTGTTCCACCAGAAGAGTCGCAGCTCGCCCGATACGCATGCTAACTGGGCCATATACCTATGTACCAAAGTCTGCGACTTACGGTTCCGAAGAACGCAATATCTAGAATTAGGGCGAGCGGATTGGCATGACAATAGGCCATTCTCAGAACAATGGCAACAGCTCTGGAACGAGTTGCAGTTCTGGCTGAACGAACGCTCTCCAGAAATGAGGCCAATCAAGATAGCTGAAGCGGATCATAAGCAGGTCTTTCCCACCATCCTATTTGCCCACTGGGCTGCTATATCAAGCAATCAAGTATACCATGCAGCATGCATCTTGATGTTGGAGATGTGCCCGCCCGAGCAAGACCTGAACTCGCAGTGTCTGGCGTTGTGGCATGCGCGACAGGTCTGTGGGATATCGAGCGCCAATCTTCACCCTGGAAGCATGGTTAACTCAATCCAGCCTCTGTACATAGCAGGTAGACTTTTTTCACATGTGAGCGAGCATCGGTTGATAGCGAAATTATTGAAGACAATCGATCGCTCAACGGGGTGGGGAGCGCTGTGGAGGTTAAGAGACCTTGAGGCTGAATGGGGTTATGAAGGGGAGGTTCTCGATGATTCGTAGAGGTTGAGACCTAGCAAAAATAAAAATAAGAAATAAAGGACTGCACAGGTGCCTCTAGCATACATAGAAAGCCACCTTCCCGGCCAGCTCAGAGAGTGGGTAGCTATGGCTGGTGCTTCGTTAAGACTCGTCGCTTGGGACACCCGTTTACAGAATAGCGCGCTCAAGTCTTTCTTGCTTCTTGGACCCGCATCCAGCAAAATTAGCGCGTGTGCTGGCCAATCTGCCAAGCGCAGGACACGGCTCCCATCCATCCAGGGCTTATATCACCCACACAGACGCCGTCTACGGCGCAACCCAAACCCGCATCCTGAGCAGAATATACACTCTAGCTTTACAGAAACCCGATACAATGTCGTCACCAAGGCCAACCATCAGTGTACTAGGATCCTTGAACATCGATCTCGTCTCCTACGTACCTCATCACCCACTTCCCGGAGAGACGATAACGGCGAGCCATTTCAATGTCTTCCCCGGCGGCAAGGGTGCGAACCAAGCAGTTGCTTGTGCAAAGCTGTCTCGAACATCTGCTCTGCTTGACCCGAGTGTCGATGTTGTTATGATCGGTGCCATTGGTGGGGATACGTACGGCGAGGTCCTCCTAGACAGCCTCAAATCATATGGTGTGGAAACCAGTCCGGTTATTGTCAACAAGAACGAAGAAACAGGATCGGCAACAGGTATCGCCATGATCGTTGTTGACGAGCCCTCAGGCCAGAACCGCATCATCCTGTCGCCTGGGGCCAATGGCTCACTTCGACCTACTCAGTTCACTACGCTACCTGGTCCGACACCCACTCTGCTCATCATGCAACTCGAGATTCCTCTGGAAACGGTCTTACAGGCGTTGAAAACTGCAAAGACGCTGGGAATTCCTGTGCTTCTAAACCCCGCACCAGCCCAAGTTTTGCCTTCAGAAGTCTACGAGGGTTTGGCACATCTGGTTCTAAACGAGACTGAGGCGGCATTGCTATCAGATCTCAACGAAGAAGATCTTGAGGATATTTCGACAGTCCAAAAAGTTGCCGATCAATTCTTGGCTCGGGGTGTTCGGAACGTTGTCATCACTCTCGGTGGAAGAGGTGCTTATTACGCCAACATGACGGGCAGCAAGGGTCTTATCCCCGCGCTCAAGGTTGATGTGGTTGATACGACTGCAGCTGGGGATACGTTTATTGGAGCCTATGCGGTGGATGCCGCCAATGCCATGGTGCGGCCTGAGGAGTTTGATATCAAAGGGGCTATCAAGAAGAGCATCCAGGCAGCATCAAAAACGGTCTCGCGAAAGGGGGCGCAAGTGTCGATACCATGGAAGGATGAGATGGGTTCAGCTACTTTGTAAACAGGATATCTTTTTTTCATAGCGAATAACTCACCGAGCTTTGATGAGCTTTGAGGTTTAATATATAAACTGCCGACTTATAAATAGGCACTTGACCCGATGGCTTAAGCAATGGACTATTTATAGGATCAAGGCAATTCCTATCTACGCTGCAGTAGCATTGTCTTGAGGGACGGGCCTTTGATAACCCGATGGTATTGAGCCTCCAATTGCCGCCACTCTGGGTTTCAGCCGCACACTCACAGAGCGAATTACTGGCTTTGAACAGCGCCGCCTAGTGCAGGCCCCTGTCAAAACGTATTATCTAATGCCGCTCTTGCGAGTAAATTTATGGGCCGCCCACATTTTACACACCCCGCAACTTTCCTCTTCTTTCCAGCCGCACCCTGATAACGACGAGGAATAGAAATCTAAGCCCAAACCAAAAGAGTTACCTTCCGTGAGAGACCGATTGCATTGATCTTTCACTATTTTACTTTCATGAGCCTTAGGAATGAAGTCGCTTGTCTAAGTGAAATTGGACATTGAAAATGAAGAAGCTGTTGAGAAAGATAAAGCCGAAGAGCAAACCAACGCCAAGGCAACCACTATCGGATTGTTCAGACACAGAAGGCGAACCCGAGGATGCAAAATATCATGCGCTAGGCACTACGGCAGAGTCAAGAAAGGCCGCGGGAATCGCTGCGCCTGGAGTGGTTGCTCATGGACTCTTTGTACTCCATCCCCCCCAAGACCTGCCGTACACGCCCCACCCACATACGGTTGAGTAAGCAGACCCTTCTTGTAATTAAGGCTTCAAGCTCAATAAGCATTAGCATCGTTGCTGTCCACGGGCTGAAGGGCAAGGCGCGAGGCACCTGGCGAGATCGAGCGAGCGGCATGATCTGGCTAGAGGACTTCCTGCCAAGAGTCATGCCCGAAGCCAGAATCATGACGTTTGGATATGACTCGAGTTTAATGATGAGCCATTCAAAGGCAACGATTGAAGATTTTGCCAGGGATCTTTTGAACCGCCTTTGGATGCTCAGGCGAACATCTGAGGTGAGAGCTATGAGACACTACTATCGGTTCGACATGCTAAAAAGCATAACATAGGAGAAGAACCGGCCGCTCATATTTGTGTGCCATAGTCTTGGGGGAATCGTTGTCAAGAAGGTTGTTCTGTTGCCCGAATTCGACATCTGGAAGCTGACTCTGCCAGGCACTCGTTCTCGCACACGAGGATAACCTGCGTTACGGCGATATTGTCAAGTCAACCACGGGAATAGTATTTATGGGCACACCGCATCAAGGATCCAACGTTGCGGACTGGACATCGTTTCTCACCAACTCTATCCAAATTGTATCTGGAAACCGGATCGTAAGGAATGACCTCCTCAGGGATCTGCGCACCCACTCCTCAACCCTCCTGGAGATCTCAAAGTCCTTTCTACCTCGCTCTTCGAACCTTGCCATCATGTCCTTTGTCGAGACCCAGGTTGAGCCTCCTCTGACAGTTCTAGTGAGTTGACCAACGTCTATAATTCTGACTGCGTAGCACCTTATTCACGCATATACAGGTTGTCCCAAAAGAGTCCTCGCAACTAGGCCTTCCGACAGAGATGGTATTCCCAGTGAACACTCATCATCGGAACATCTGTCGCTATCCTTCCGTACAAGACCAGACGTATCTCCTCGTCGAAGCGTCTCTCCAGTCCATCGTGTCCGGTGATGCTAATCTTCCGTCTCAAGGTATTTGTCTAACCTATTGGCAGGGGGTCAAGGTTGTGCATACTGACGTTTTGTGACTTTAGCTGCTGCGGATCGCATCACCAAACAGGTTCCTGCCGCCGCACTTGGCTCAATGACATTGGACAAGAATGAACATTCTGAGGCAAGGGCCTCGAAACTTGACCATTTAAACACTCCTGGTGTCTTTACTTCAGTTGCAAGGCCATCAGAGACCCACGCGGCCGTTGGACATGAGGATGATGATGACCAAGCAAGTGATGAACGAGTCTCCCTCGTCGATCCGCCCGGCGGGCCTCAGACAATAACCATCAAAGTCAACGGACTGAAGCCAAAGATATCAGCCACGGCACGGGGATGGGACGAATGCTCTCGTGTGTTTAATGTCCCTGGAGATACTGAGTATAAATCTATGCAGGAGATCCTAGAAAAGGAGGCACTAGGTGAAGTTCCCTGAAGTACGGATGGGTTCAGGATGGAATGCTGATGAGAGTTTTAACTGCATTAGGCCTTACTCTGCCCCAAGCCTTGAAGTTCCCTGGTCGCTCATCTCGAATCACGGACTGGTGGGTCGATTGTTTTACTTTTCCAGTGCGAGTCACGACTGGCCGGCCATGTTACAATGAGTCAGCGGGGTATCAGATCAACAACCAGCAAACAATCGCCTCCTTCTTTAGTAAGGTGTTTCCAAGACCGATGAGCGCCAAGATTCAGCGGTACCAAAAGGGGGCACGACACAGCAAAGAATGGTCCCACTCGGTGGCAGTGGGAAGAGACGATGCGTCGGCTCTTCAAATCTCATTCATGCGAACTCTACGGGTGCGTGGCCAAGAGAGCGAGTATGAGCCACCAGAAGGGCTTGGCACATTCCCTCTTCTTAATACTCAACCGTATAGGGATCAGCTTCCTCCGCAAGCCGCGGCAAAAGGTGGACTCTTCCTACCAATGTACAACAAAGAGGCCATGTACATCGTCTTTGACTGTAGAGAGAGTGACAAGTTCGCCGTACGGCCTTTTCTGGGCGGCATAAACGGAATCTCCGGGGACAACCTCATTAACAAGGACTCCAGTTCATTGAGCAGGCAGGACTACATCGTGGCGCCACAACAGAAAAGGTTGGACGGAATAGCAGTTTGGCCAGGGGTGACGAAGCAGTTTGTGGCAATGGAGATGAATCCAAACCCCAGGCAAGGTACAGAGCTGACAAGTCCATCAACGGCCAGCACCAGCAAGACGGGGAAGCAACCAAGCCAAGGGGGAACCATCGAGTATCAAATGACGGGAAAAGACGAGGTTGGAGGAATCCAGTTCCAGATTATCCCCCAATTTGACCTCGACCCGATGTTTGCTGGGAGCATGAGAGACGTTAGTCCTAGATGGAAGAAGGACTGGGACCTCAAATCGTATCAACCAGTGCCCCCAGGGACAACTGAATACGACGTGTTGAAGACACCAGAGGAATTGGGCCTCGATGCAGGAAGCACTATTCACATCAAACATCTTGGAAACGTGGGGTTTTCACGGTCGAAGCGAGTGGCAGACTTAGCAACAGAGGCACCAGAGACATCTGACATATTGGAGCTGGAGGTTTTTCGGAACCCTGGGATGGAGAGAGTCTTTTCTATCACGAGTAGTCAGGAAAATCGTGATCCAGTGCTATTCAAGGTAGGTACTTGATGCAGACGTCTTGTCACTTACATGCTAACGCCAGATAAACTCATAGGTTGATGCAGACGACACTTTTAAGGATATCGAAGCTGCTGCACGAGAAGCTCTTCAAAACCCGGAAGGCATTCTGCATGTGTCAGGCCTCGTGGCTAACAACCCAGATGTTAATATTCCAGTGACCGACTGGGGCTATTTGTCGTTCTTGATTGACCAGCCAACTTTGGAGGCCGATCTGACGAGGCAAAGAAAATACAGCCACACTGAGGATAACACAAAAGGCCCTTCTACAGACACAAAGCTAGACATGATTCTGGTGAGTTCTTCGATGATTGCTCCGGAGATGGTCATGGTATCTCGCTGTTGCTAATGCTACTAGATGCCGAGAATCCCCCAGAGGATCTGCCACGTAGACCTTCTCGGTGAGGCGGCCAGTCGCTTCAACACCGAGAAACCAATGCTACTTGAACTTGAAGAGGATACCACTATAGGTTCCTTGCGTCAGACGATCGAAAGCATCACTGGGAAATCGACAAACGGGTTGCGGATCGCGTCTCCCGGTCACCCTAATCTTTCTGACGATGACAAGATCTTCGACGAGAGGAACATCCACGCATACTACGCAATACCGTCGCTAGTAATTGACGAGGGCTTGGTCGTTCGTGTAGTGTCGCTCAAGGGAGAAGTATTTGATCTTCGTATTGAGCCGGAAGACACGATTGAGATAATCAAGAAGAAGATTTGGGAAAAAATCGGCATGGTTCCTGATAAGCAGAGGCTGATATTGAGCGGGAAGCAACTGGAGGACGGCAAGTATATCTACAGGATTGCATAACCTGGGCTGACTACTTTCTAGAACGCACCCTATTCGAGTACAAGGTCCACAGGGTATGCTGAAACAATAAAGTATACCAAGGACATCTGCTTACTTATTGGATTCTATTAGTTTGCAAAACTACATATTGTAGAGCGCCTTCGAGGTGGAGGGGGTCCCCCGACCACGGTACTCTTCGGCGATACCGTAATCTTTCAAGGCTACGTCAAGAACGTTGCCGATTTAAAAATCATTATCTTTCGCACCCATGGGTACCCCATTCAAGATCAGTATTATGAACTGCCTGACGGTGTGTTGCTCCTCTATTCCTGGCAAATCTGTCCTTTGACACTGAACAAATACAGACTTTGAACTCTGGAACCACGAACGCACTCTCAGACTCACCATATATCAGCCTGGAAAAAAGGGATTGGGAATCGGTGCTGGGGCTAATATAGTCCAGAAGATCCATCGGGATGAGTCAGATCCCCGGATGTGGGACATTGGTAGTTCAAAGATCTTGTACGTTCACCTGGTGAACTCCAAAGACTTTAAAGCCATCACAGGGCTACCTCCCCCCTCAGCGCCAATATCTCGGGATGTACGCCCCCTTGACATTGGGTTGTATGACGATGAGGAAGGCGAAGGAATCAGTGCGGATGGAGCATTTGACAAGCTTGTGAGCCTGGAGGAAATGGAAGAAGTTGAGGGCCACGGTGGTGTATATTGGGAAGGTTCAGATGATAGGCGAGTCGGTGGGAGGGTGCCAGGCTACCCGCTTACTCTGCTTGAGCCAGACCAGACACTACCCTTGTTCAGAGCGGTTGGCATTCGGAGTAGTGATTGAAGGGAAGCTACTGCGGAGGAGGCTATTTGAACATGTTAGACAATGGATTGGTTATGCTTCATGAGCTGAGACATTATTTCTATGTAGCTGCCTGAAATGGAACCGTGGCTTGCTCTTTCAAGGGTGCCTAGGCTGCCGTCGTGATGCTAGAGAACACAGTTTCTTGATGTATTTGGAATCATAACTAAGCGCCAACGTAGTAGTCTCATTTTAGTCTTCTTGAGGCCATTGTTGCATCGATAATTGGCGTTGTCCAGCCACGGCAAGGGCGTCGTTGATCAACGCGAGCTTATTTATCTTGGGCGGGGCTTTTCAGGGAGGAAATGATTCCAAATCCCTTGGCCCGAAACGGATCACGTCAGCATGACTTCATGCCATTGGCGCCCTTCAAAAGCCATTCCTTTGCGAATATATAGCAGCATATCATTTCATCTCTGGGAGTAAAAACTGACAAACACTCATTCTCTGCAAGACCTGACAGCACCTATTTTTTACAATGACTTCTTACCTCCCAGTCTATCACTACCTCGACATTGGCCGACTTGGCCGCGGGGAGGTTGTTTAGTGAGTCCATTTGGCATTGCTCTCACGATCATTACTGATTTCGGGATCAAGTCTGTTTCTGAAGGATGCCGGCATCCAGTTCAAGGAGGTCCGCTACCCTTACGACGACACTTGGCCCGCTGCTAGCGAGAAATTGAGGGAGAAGGGGATCACCAGAACTGGAAAGGTCCCCTCTCTGGAGTACAATGGCTTGATCTTGACTCAGGTTTGTTTGTATCTTTACTACCTAGGGGCCAGAACTTGAATGCTGATCGTATGCCGCAGCACATCCCCACTCTTCGGTATTTGGCCAGAGAGCTCGGCCAATACGACGGTGAGACGAGCTTGGAGAAATACACTGTCGATGCCGTGGCGGACGTTTATATCGATTGGAGGGTGAGTGCTTGTGTCTTTTGGCTGCCATTGATGATCACTACTGACTTCGATCCAGTACAACTGGGTTGCCAACCTCAAGGGCGTCACAAAGGAGTTCAAGGATGAGTTCGTGCCCTGGTACTACGACGTCATCACCAAATACTACGCTGAGAATGAGGGGCCGTACCTGCTCGGCGACAAAATCACATACGTCGACTTTGCAGTCTACCAATCTCTGGACAACGATAAACGGATCGGTTCTAGCCCGGTCAGTATTCTGCATTCGTCGATGCATTCTGTATCGAGGCTTTTTCTTACTAACAGCTGTAGACCAAGCTATCTGCCCCTCTTCAGAAGCTCAAGGAAGCTATTGAGGCTAGACCGAAGATCGCTGCGTATCTCAAGGAGAACCGAATTGCCGAGGCTTAGGTCGGCACGACAGAAATGCAGTAGCACGACATTTGGATCCAGAATTTGACCAGATATGGAATGGATGTGAGTTCATGTGAGACATTTTATTCCACGATAAAAAATTACGACCAGCATGGCTGAATCGCGAAGGGTATGGAACGGGTCAATAGCAAGCTTGAATAAGCAAATCTATAAACATATATTAAGCTGGTGGACTTCCATGGCGAGACAAGCGCCAATGCATCCTCAAATCCGTCATTTCTTCATCCAAAGGTATCTTTGTTGTATCTGTAATTCTTTGAAAGCAGATTGATAGCATTTCCTGCTGTGATGTGTGTGTCATCTCCTTGGCGACCCGGAGAAGGGCTGCGATGACGATAGGATCCCATTGCTCGGAGAAGCTGTTCCACACTGCCAACCTGGCAATCTTTTGGCCGTGCCAACTTCGGGAGACTAGCTTGCGCTGTAGCCTCGACAGTTTGATTAACCGGGGTTTATATGAGAGAAGAAGGAGTGCCGACAGGTGCATGATCAAATTCGCCTGCACAGATATAGCACTGGTGTAGATGTCCGCTGGAAACGGCGCTTCCAAGGCACCTGCGTTTAGGTCGGGACTTTCTAGAACCGGCTCCATTCCAGGCGGTCGATCTCGAAACCATTGTACACAGCTGGCCCAGAGGTTTGACCAGGCTGCCCATTTGAGAGTGTAGGACTCTGTGGTAGGTGACGGTGTACTTGGTGAGTCAGCTAGAAGCGGAACAAGTTCGTAGTGAATTAGGCGTAGGCATTCAACTAAATGTAGTAGACTGGCCTCATACGTATCTGCAGCTGACAGGGCTGGGCTGAAGAAGGGGCCGTTTAATGAGATTGGTAGCTTGATGGGCGGTGGCTTATTTGTCAATATGGACACACCCAGACCTAAGTAATAGGGTATCAGTAACGACCTGACGTACAAGTCAGTTGAAGAATTAGTATCTTACCGATCTTGAGATGAAACTGGATGAGCGTTTTCAGAGGCTCGTCCTTGTCTTGAAGGCTTTGCAAGCCTGCATCTTGATCGGGGAGGTGGAAGGGGAATGTCGACCACTGGGATGGTCTTAGACTGAATACACTACCAAGAGCCAGCAATGATCGTCCCACATCTTTTGTACAACTGTCTTCTAAAGAGATTTGCTCTTGTATCTCGTGAAACCTCGCATCTTCAATGGCTGTGTGCTTGTCACGGCACATGGCAAACCAGATAATAGCATCCATAATGACGGGCTTTTCACGCGCCAACGTCATGATTTCTGAGCCAAACGAAGATCTGGGCGTGTTGGAATCCAGCCACGGCGCTAACTGGTATCGAAAACGCAGTAGCGCTGTCTGTTCATTCGACGAGCTGTGTCCGCAAAGAACAGTATCGTTCCACTTTGCGGGGGTGGGGATTTGGTGGCCATCCCCTAATTGTTGTTGCGATGGTGAAATAACTGAAGGCGGGGCACCATATGCTGTATCCATGCTAGCACTCAGGAGGACATTGCTATTGCTTGGTGAGTCGACGATTGGAGGGTTAAGAGGACTTGGTTTGGCTGGAGGCAAGACTTCATCCGGTATAAGCTAGATGCTTCGTGTCAGTAAATATCATAGGTTAGACCTAGAATTGACAGACCATGGAGGATCCTGTGTCGTCTCCGACATCGATCTGTTGTCTCTCATGGCGTTCCGAAGATCGCACATTCGGGACAAAGGTGAATTCCTTGTATTCGCAAGCCACGCTCCTCTCTTCGCAACTCCCGCATTTAGGTCTTTTCTCATCGCCTGTAAACTATGTTAGAATAGATACCGATGGTACGACCAAATGGAAGATGGTATGCAGCGTGGTTAGGGATGCACGGTCGTCAACCCACATTTTCTTCGTCGCTTACGGCAAGGCAGGCAGCCTGTGCGCGATCGCCTCTTGCTCTCTGGGATGTTCCTCCTGACAGGCATTCTTTGGGGCTGAAGACTAAGGATCAAGTGGATTCATGGCACCCAATCAGACTGGCAGTTCTTGGGTGGTGTTCATGCAGAGAGCGCGTCGAGAGACAAGAGACAAGAGAAAAGTCGGGGACCAGTCGATCACGGGATCCATTATCCGCTAACCCATCTTGGTAACGCCCACGACCTAAAAACTCGGTAAACGCGGTAAAGTTGACCGGCTCTTCACTAAGACAGACCTACTGAGGCCATCATGAAGCTCCTGTTGACGAGACTCAAATGTATCATGTTTATCGTCTCTTTTTCGACATTTTTTTCACCTTATCTCACGACTCTAAGACATGCATATAACGCCCTGCATGATAATTATTCCAAAGCGTCGCAACAACCGAGGCAACGCCCCATATTTGTGCGTCGAGACCCTGTCATATCTCAGTTTATTCACATAACCAGCGCATAGCAATGTAACAATGGCAGAAAGGGTGGAGCGGTTGCAATTTCTGCATTCATTTCCCCTCAGGTTTGTTCCTTAATCTGTTCCTTACATATTCATCTGCTCGGATCCCTGTCCTGCTTGAGATCTTGCTCAGCCCGTTTGGACATGTCTTCACCAAAGTCTTCAACCAAGTCTTCACCCAAAAGATCCCCGTCAGTGGGCGAGGGAGCTGAAACGGGTAGCCCCCAAGACCCTCTGCGCGAAGAGGCTGGCGAAATTGAAGTCGTATGACCGCCCGCCCGTGCGTTCCGTAAAAGTTCCCCTCACCAGTTAACTCTTCATTTAGGACACTGACAGTGACTCTTCGTACTCCGCTGCGTGAGATTGGCCAATGCATATTTTGCAACTGAGATTGAGTACCTACTTACATGCGTGGTCTAGAACTCACGTAACCGATACGGAGTCGCTGAGAAGCTCCATCCTAAACTACAAGTGGGAGAATGGGCGGCGATATCATGCATACCAGGACGGCGCGTACTGGTAAACGCACCCGTCGCGCATGCCCAAACCTTGAACGCTAATTCATCCAAAGGGGCCCGAATGATGACCGCCAGCAAGAAGCAGAAGACTTGATGTAAGCCACTGTACGTTGAATTGACTTAAGCAACGTTGGCTCACGTATTGCAGGCATGAGATGTACCGAATCATCTTGGATGGCAGCCTCTACGCCGCGCCCATTGGAGACAGCCCGCAGGTCAGTAGGTCTATAATTGTGCAATCGGTAGATGCTTAACTGAAGCCAGTCCGTTCTTGACGTTGGCTGTGGAACCGGCTCTTGGGCTATGTAAGTCGACTTCTTAGCAGCTTGAGACTATGGCGGGGGCTATTAATAACTTGCTTAGTGAATTCGCCGATGAGCATCCATCTGCTGATGTCTGTGGAGTGGACCTCTCGCCGATCCAGCCCAGTTTTGTTCCACCGAACTGCAAGTTTGAGGTTGACGACATCAACCAAGAGTGGACCTATCCGGAGAACACGTTTGACTTTGTCCACATCCGCGGAATGACTGGTTGCATCCCGGACTGGACAGAGCTGTATAAGAAAATTTTCAAGTAAGGCTCCTTCTTCCCGAAGCATTGTACAATCTGACTCTGTGCAAGGTCTCTCAAGCCAGGCGGCTGGGTGGAGCATATCGAGCTCTGGGGAACCACAAAATCGGACGATGGAACGCTAACACCTGCCTCCCCGCTCAAGAGGTGGATAGAAGTCTTTGAGAAGATCGGCAATGCAACGGGTAAAGGATTCTTTTACGAAGACAAAGCAGCCGACTTTCCGAGGGAAGCGGGTTTTGTCGATGTCTATGAGCGGAGACTCAAGGTGCCCATTGGCCCTTGGCCAAAAGACAAGAAGCTGAAGCAATGGGGCCTGTGGAATCGTCAGTTCCTGCTGCAAGCTCTCGAGGGTTTCTCAATCCGCGGACTCACTGAGCTTTTGGGGGTGTGTTCTCTCTTGCAATCACTTAGTCGACACGCTAATGATATCAGTGGTCGTACGACGACGCCCAACTCTTTCTTGTTGATATGCGTAACGAGCTTTTAAACCCAGCCGTTCATGCATATGCTCCAATGTAAGTCAAATTTTCATTCATCGCCGTATTGCTGCTCACCAAATATGACAAGGACTGTGGTCTACGGACAGAAGCCTAAGGACTAGAACCAGCCTAGGCTGCGTACTTGACGGGAAGTTTCTGTACATAGCCAACGTGCTGTCTACGCAAGGACATCACAAAAGTAAATGAGCCACAACCGAGTACCAGGAAGAGAAGATTAAGGAACAGTGACGTTGAAATTATTTGCAACCTTCTGAAGATAAGATGAGAATCAGACAAGTTCAAAAACCACCTCCTCAGGCTTAGTTTTCAAAATTTCTCCTTTCATGATTCCGTCGACGTACGAGTCTCCGAGATAACGATACTGGTCACCCTGTTTACGGAGAATGATAGGTGAACGTGTCCACCATATCAAGGTGACGATATCGCCTTTGGCCAAGTTTGCGCGTCCCATGCCGAGCCTTCCACCGGCTGTCTTGAACAAGGTCCTGCCCGTCAAGTCGGGGGCGGCATTCCAAGTCCTAATGATCATTCTGTCCCTATATGACTCCCTTTCGTCATTTGAGTCATCGTCGTCTGAGTCATCGTCGTCTGAGTCATCGTCGTCTAATGATACAGAAGTCCGCGGTTCACTGGAGGTTTCATTTCCTGAATCCGACGATGCGAGGTAGTCATCGAGGTGTAATGACAGATAAGTCTGCAGTTCGTTAGAGGTTTCATTTTCTGAATCTGACGGTGCGAAGTTGCCATAGTCAATCTCTTCGTCGCTGAATTCAGCAATGACATTTTCCGCGAGGTCCAGATCCACCGCCTGTCCACGGAACAACGTCCCCATGAATGACCATGTGTTTTCGTACGGGTCGATGAAGAAATGTATGTTAGACATCAACCCTTTGCTCCACAAGTTTGAAAACGTGAGCATCATCGTCTTCCAGATATATTTCTCTTCCCGACTGTATTTCGGACCAAGACCCATAAATTCAATGACTGGACGCCCAAGCATTGCAAATGCCTTTGTGAGGGTATCTATGTCGCGGGTACCTTTTGCCCATGACACATCAGGAAATGGTGACATGACGTCGACGATGGTATCTACGACACACCCACGCTGGCAGAGGATCATTGGATCTTCATCTGGGTTGGGCTGCAGCTGGGGCCTCGGGTAATGTTCCTCACATAGCATGATACCAGCGCGTGAGGAGCAGTTGGACTCAATGGTTGAAATGTCAACCCCATTCTTCCCAATACTCTCATAATCAGGCGTCCATGACGGCATCCCAGGGACATTGCTTGGGCGCAGATTGTCCAACGGAGACGCATAATCCCAAAGGTATTCTTCCGGGTATGGTTCGTGATCCTGGGGTGGTCGCCAGCCCAGAAAAGCCTTGGTTGCTCGTGCAAAGACCCTACCAACAGGCTCGCTATAGTCTGCTCGTAATCCAAGCGAATTTTGCTCTCTGACAATACTGAGTAGCCCAAAGACGAGATCTCTGGGGTCAGTGGCCAAGTAACGGGGTCCAGTAAGGCTTCCACGGCCCTGAAGAATATGAGGAAGGGTAAGTTGCCAACCTTCCTGGCGGTCTTGTCGAGCATCTAACGTTGTCGCTGCAAAGAGAATCTGCGCCAGGTCTTGCAAAAAGGGGGAGTCGGAAAACTCGTTGAAAACTCGGGTAATCTGCTTGAGCATGTTTATTGTTTCGCAGTAGTACTCTAGTGGCATTCCTTCGTCCCCGCAGAGTAAAAGCGCCCCCTTGGCTAGTGTGATCTCTTGCACGATCCATACCCTGCGCCAGAACGGCCTCTCGAGGATGTCTCGAAGTCCATCTAGTAGAGGATATTTGTCCAAGGGCTGGTCTTTGTTGTAATGACGGAGGCCGGGGTCATTGTACAGATTGTAGAGGAAGTGGACGATTTGATGAGCTTTGGAGGATGGTTTCTTCCCTGTTGACAATGCCTTTTTGAGCTGTTTGGTGAGCTTCCTGTTCTTCTTCTTCTGGTTTTTCTGATTGTTCCGGGGATCTGCCCATCCCATGTCAACGATGATCTGGCGACCATGATTATGTATCATCTTCATAGCCTTGTCTGTGTGTAGTGTGCCAGGCCCGAGCCACAGGTGCACCAGCTCTGCATTGCCGTAGACCTGGTCCATGGCGTCAACCTGCCAGGCCTTCTCCTCCAGGTCCGCTTGGTTGATGCAGATGGAATCCGTCCATAGCCAGGCAGTGACTTCCAGCTTCAACAACTGCCGGAATAAAGCGATGAGGTTCTGGGACACTAGGAGTTCTTCCCCATCGACGGTGACTGGGCCGATGTCTTTCGGGTCGCCCCACACATACGACACGGCGTGATATGGGACATTGTCGTCGGCCGAAGCGTGGCGCAGTTCGAGCTTGATGCTCTCATCTCCAGGGCTTGGTGCCAGCCGGATAAGCCTGATCTCGCGGTTGGCTTTGCTGATAGGCTTGTACGAAAACATTTTCCTTTTTAATGATGATGGCAAATGCTGCGTGAATTGGGTTTTCTCACCGTCTCTCTCCAGTGGTTTAGGATTTCGAGTAGCGGTGGGCGACCCAGCCCTAGCCAATCATCCAATCAGCGTCAATGAGGCTGGGGATTCTTTTTTCAGCGTTCCGATCAAGCCGCAAAAGAGATATGACTGGGCGACAGGTGACGCGTTGCATTAGCAATTCATCATTCAAATACTCTTTTTTGTTGGCCAAGTTTTCAACGGCGGCAGCTGTAGTAAAAAATAACAGGTAGCTATAAACAGCTGCTCGGAAAAGGGCATGTGACCTTTGGCTAGTTATGCGGTCGGATTGACATTCAACCGTCGCTATTTTATGCAGGGAAAAAAAGGAGAGAGACTAGATCCGAGAAAAAAATGGAGTGTTTCAATTTAGTGAGAACTGACTAGACCAAACAATGAGAACTACCAAGCTGCACGCCTCCGATATAGGATTCTCACCACCATCCATCTGAGGGCTCCCAGAACCCAACGTACCATCATGGATCCGATTCTAATCCGGAAAGGCACAGGAGCGGGAACTTTAGGCAGTCGGCCCTCAACGGGGAGTCAATGGTGACCCCAAACCAGTCCAACAGCATCAATACAACCATCAAAGCATCCATAGACACCAATGAGGGACCACGACCCATCAAGAGTGGGAGCAAACGAGGTTTGAGACACAGGCTTGGTCCAGGGGCCAAGCTTGTGAGGTGAGTTGTACTCGCCAACCAGATGATATCCAGTCTTCTTGTCAAAGCCAAAGAGGGCCATGTTGGCAGCGGTTTGATACTTGCTTCCACGGTCCGTCACAATGCTTGCAGCGACAATGGGCCGATCGGGTGTTTGCCGGATGGTCTGCTTGAGGCTGCCATTTTTGATGTTTCCGTACTCCTTAGTGATTCCGTTGTCCCACTCAATCTTGTATGCTGTAATCCAGTCCTCGTTTCCATAGATCTCAAGGGTCTTGAGAGTTCTCTCTCGAGTAGTGTCGTCCAGGGAGTTGAAGAAGGTGCCAGAGTTTGCCATTGTACCAACCCATGGGGACAATCGCGCCCAAGTGTTGTTTCTCTCATGCTTCTGGATGCTCTGTTTCAAAGGTGACGGAACATCCTGCTTGGCTGAGAATAGGCCGTGGTCCTGTGGATGCCAGTTGGTGGCCCGAGCCAATCGAAGTTGGCGTTCGAGATCAGCATTCTTGGCATTTGCTGCATCCAGTGACTCTTCCAAAGTAACCTTCTCCTTTTTAAGCTTATGAAGCGAATCATCCGACTTCTCGGCTTCGTCTTTCCAATTGTTCCTGCTTGTTACCAGTCTAGTCTTCTCTTCCTCTGAGCTTTTCTTGAGAGAATCTAGCTCACTGCTCGCATCACCAACCTGACCTTTGAGATCCAAGATCTCATCGTCAGCAGACTTCTTGTCTTTCTGTAGCTGTTGATAGCTGGTTTCCTCCGCCTGTAACTTTTGCTGTAAGGTGCTATTCTCAGCGTCAAGCCTGCTGATTTCGGTGGCCTGAAGATTGATCTGAGCGTTGGCTCCAGCAAGATCAATATCTGCCTTGGTCAGCTTGTCCTGGAGTTCAGCGTTAGCCTTGTGCTCTGCATCAAGCAGCTTTCGAGTTTCCGCAAAACGCTGAGCGTCCTTGGCGTCCTTCTTCGCATCATCTTCCATGAGCTTGAGAAGATCCTGGATTTCCTTCGTAAGCTTTCTCGCTTCTTGGCAGCTACTTCCTGCTCTGCCAAGAACTTCTTCTCAGTCTCCTTGTATTTTTCCTTTTCGAGCTCAATCTCCGCCTTCGACTTGGAGAGATCCGCATTCAACTTATTGATCTCGATGTCGCGCTTATTCAGTTCTTTGTCCTGTGCATGGCTCTTGTTGTCGAGAATGGTATATCGCTGCAAAGTTCACATCAGCGAACATTTATAACCATAGGCCTAGTGTCATTAACTGCGTACCTCAACAGCATACTTTGCGAGGTATCCGGCCTGGTCGAGGAATGAAGCCGTGTGCGTCAAAGTATCCACCAGTGTAAGAGGGAACGGCATCGGTGACTGGATGCGGTCAAGTGATGGCTTCGCCTGAGGGTAGCGCACAGAGAGTTGAGCTGGTGGCAAAGGAATCTCAGGAGGGTTGAGATCACTAGTTGATGCCTGATTAGCATGAAAAGCATTGGCGTCCAACGCTCGGAAGCACTTACTGAGAATGAGGCGCGATGATTGCCGATAGATCAAACGGACCGATATGCTGTGCGCCCTTCTTCTGTTCTTTCATTTGAACATCAAGCTTCTCGGTCCCCCGATCCCATGTACAGGCAAGCTCGTACGTAGAGTCTCCAAGAGCAAATTGCACAGTCTGGCCGGAGCTTTGGGAGCCGTTCTGCTTCCCGTTCTGGGCCCCGTTCCCATTGCTTTGGGAATCCTTCTGGATCCCGTTGAGAATGTAGGGGACCTTCTGTTTGCCATTGGAGGCCTTGGTCCATTGCCAAATTGCCACGACCGGCTTATCGGCACCGAAGCCCTCAGGAGCAATGATCGTCACCGGCTCCTTGCTAGCTGTCGCGGTCTGCTGCCAGTAGAGCTTGCCAGTCCAGATGCGAGTAGGGTCCTTGGATGCCAGTCCCTGTGTCTTGTAGACACGTTCAACGTTCAGGCTGGCCTTGCCGCCGTTTTGACTGAACATTGCAATGTCAAGCTTGTCGTAGGTGGGCTTGGCCGTGATCTCCCACGAGTACCAGCCGCTGGTGACATGGAATGTATCGCCGCCATCCTCTGTTTTAGCCACCTTGTCGACGACCAGACGCTGAAACCAGTTTGGCTTCTTCACGTTCTTGTTGTCCTGGGTCCATTGAAAGAAGAGATATGCGCTGTCGCCTAAACGGACAGCACCATTGGGCAAGGCGACGACGAAAAGCTCGTCTTGGGCATAGTTGTACCAGCTCAGCTTTCCCTGGTAGATGAACATTTTGAGGAGTGTGGAAAGATGAAATGAAGGAGTTGGTAAAACGAAAGCTCAATTCGTTCAGAGTAGTAAGTGTTGAAAGAGAAGACGCAGTGTTGCTTGTTTGTGAGCTGATGGATGAGAATTGTGAGCAGCTCGAGGGTTCTTTATAGCCTCGCCGTCTGCCTTAATGTGTGGAAATATTTTATTGCTTGGAATTGGAGTCTATCACCCTATCCACGATTATCAGACGCATTTAGTGACAGAGTGCGGGTGCAGAACCGCCTTTTCCGTAAAATTCTGCTTGAACGACTTGTGGCTAGCTGATGGCCAGAATCTGGAATGTGATCTATCTCACATCTTGCACTTTCTGCGCGCGCGTGCCTCGTATATGCACATGAGCCTCCTCACAATGGTTGCTCAGCCGTGCGTGAGACACCTGCAATTTCCCTTCTTTCAAGGGAAATGATCTTGGCTTCTTGCCGGTTATCCTTCTCTCAGTGATTGAAACGGTGCCTTTCGATCTGCTGCCTGATCTAGCTGACTGCGCCTCGTTGCTTGTGGGGTTGCAGAGCCTCAGTTGATGCTGACATTACACATCCAACAGCAAACGGTTGCGTGGTCCAGGCCTTCTCTCTCCCGCCTTCACTCCCACTCTCCCTTTTGTTTTGACGTTTTTTTCACTTTTCACTTCGGACTCCGTCGACAAGCTATAATCAATTTCTCAGTCCACCTTTGTATGAGGGTTGCCTTATTTCTGGGCCTCCACGGGATTGCGATCGCTTCGCCCTTGATGGATGAACTCCCACAGCAAGTACCAATAACCGCACACTCCAGCGTCGAACCGCTCAGGATCCCGGGCGAGTCACCTGCATATCACTGCTCAGATCCTTCCGGTGACATCTTTCGAATTGACCGCCTCGACTTCATCCCCACAAATCCGCGTATGTAAGCATCACCATCAACGAGCGCGAGACGAGTTTTTTTTTTTTTACTAACTTGCGTTGCCTCCCCTAATAGAGGCTTTTACCAATCTATTCGCCTCATAGGCCATTTTATCACTAGCACAGGGGATGTGCCATGGCTCAACATTACCGGCAGCATCAACGGACGCCCTGAACTCGAACCCATGTACTTTTCGCCGCTCTGCGATGTCGACGTGTTCCAGTACGCCGAGATACCAATTCCTGGTAGTGACGAAAAAGCCGCCCTGGGCTTGCATCGCTCATGCCCGCCCAGTATACAGGATGGTTACGCTGTCATCAGCTCACCACCCATACCCTTACGGCCGGATATGGTGCCTACGGGCAAATGGGAGGTCAGGGCCGAGGCGCAGACTCAAGATAGAAGAAGGATTTTCTGCGTCAAAGCATCGTTTGATGTGACTTTCTAGAGAGACACTGTCGGTGCTGTTCACTAGAAGAAGCATCTGTGGGTTGTGGGATTGTTTTTCAGTGATAACCGACAGGGGAGACAGGGAGAGGATACGTCTTTATCCAAACCGAAGGTCCCAATCAACATAACTCATAATTACCCAATTCGCTCTTTCTTGAAATGTTCCTCCTCTAGAATTGGTAGGTATCCTATCTAGGATTACATATAGTTGTTAGAATGAGACCTAGCTGCATAAGTGCGGCATGGCACTTCCATGGGACTTTCTGGCTCTGACCCTAACCCTGACACTGCTACAGAACTATGTTAATAGTCACATTTTTTAGCATTGAGCTTCCATAGTATAACGCTAGTCGATTAAAGTGGTAGTGGCTTTCCTTCACGACATGGTGAGGGACTGTATAACATGCCGATCTCGCCTAGTAAATACTGCCAACACACACAATCCCCAGGCTCCAACTGACCAAATGCAAGATGTAACTAAGATAATAAACAAATCTACAGCCTTCGAAAACACCACCCCAAGGCCAACACCATTCCTGATACCCCACACAGGGTACAACGAATACAGGCCGAAAATGAGAACTAGGAGGATTACGTAAGCCCAGTTGTTTCTTGGAATGACAGTGTTCTTCTCATAGATGAGAGATATGAGTATGAAGAGATAAGTAGCAGATGGAAATACGAGGAAGATAAGGGCAGCGTAGGATCCCAGCACCCGCGTCGCGCTTGACCTATCAACTGCAAGGTCGATAAACATCAGTATTGACACCTCGATAATTTGAAGACATGCGAAAGAGACCGCAGGAAGAATCCATGGACATGTTTCTATGTCGTAATAGTTCCGTTTGAAGCAATCTGCCATATGTTGACGGAAACGTCGCATCTCCAGCGAATCCCCGGATTCACCCGGTTCGTCAAAGGTGGTCTGTCCATCTGGCGATTCCCTGGATTCACCTGGTTCATCATAGGTGGTATGTCTATTTTCCTCGACTTCATGACGGCCATCCTCGCTCGTTGTTGGTGAAGAACTGTCGCAGTCCTTTGTTTCGGGGTCAAACACAATCTCGGCGGCGGTTACGAAGGGGCTAAGTAGAAGAAACACAGGGAGAATCTGCCCGAAAGTCCACTCGTTCTCATCCACCTCCGCTGATGATATTGTCAAAGAAAGCTTTATCGTGCCCCATATTGCGGAGATGAGTAACCAATACACCTGAGGTTCTGTATCAGTACTTTTACTTTCCTTTGTTGAAGTTCTATAATAAGGGCTGTGGATGACCTACATCTGATAAGGTCGAAATGAGAAGATCACAATATATTCTGAAGACCATTAAAGTCGTCACTTGAGTATAGAGAATTGTTTGGCGTATCGGATTTTGTAGGTCAATATCCCCCAGATGGCTGACAAAATTCGTAAACCAGTCGCTACACGACTTTCGACCATCCTTAATGCTATTCGTGAGAGTGTCTTGAAGTTTAATCATCCGGCTTGCGAGACTGAAAACCAAGAGAAGAATCGATAGTATTCCTGACTGAAATGCTGTCGAGTCTCGTAATGCTTTCCGGGGACCGGTGTCAAATGCATCTTGGTAGGTGTAGGATGTGTTACGGCCAGCATAGGACGCGTTACGGTTAGGATAAGACGTGTTATGGTCGGAATCAGATTCTTTGTGCCAATCGGTTGATCTATAACGGTCGTAAAAACATATCGCGTCACTCCCAGCTAGGCTCGCAGTCCCTTCATCCGCGTGGGCCCAGTTGAAGAAGAGAGTTGGTGCCATCGCCCCAAGCAGCATGACTGACAAGAGAGCCATGCAAATAAGGCGGCCCCATTTCTCAGCTGGGCGAGAATGGAGATATCTCCGTAAGACTGTGAGCCCGCAGATATGAGTGAGGTTGGAGAACCATGCAACATGGGTGACGAGAAGGAAGTGATACGCCGAGATGCCCTTTGGGAGATCCGCATAGCCACTGATAAGGATGCCAAGGCCAGTGACAATCTGTACATCGCACATACCCAAGATTGACTGCGGCAAGTTTCAAATTAGTACATTGCGCCGTGACGATCAATAGGCCTAACCTGACCTTTTCTAGGACCTTAAGGCACACAGTTCTTGCCTTCGGTGGTCCAGTTCCTCTTCGTATGAGGTTCTCGGTCAACACATCAATTGGGTTTGCTTTCCACGGGCGGGCAGGCTCGTCTACCGCTGCCCGTTCTGTTACCTCAAAAGGGTTCTGCTCCGGGTCGAAGACGATGACATAATGGAGTATGACAAAGACAACGGCGAGCCATGCGGTCCCTAAGAACCCAGCAAGGACCTACATTTTTGTTAGGCTTTGTGATTAAACCAGGATCAAAATGCCCTAGCGAGGTGTCTGAAGTGCAAGACTCACGCCAGGCCCTCCTACGTCGCCATACGGCTCAATTTCGTCGCCTCGGGCATCGAATGAGCAGTTATATCCCGTAGAACTCATGTTCAGAAAGTTTCTGAAAGACTTTTGGATTGTCGAAAATTCCCGTAATGAATTTCCACGCCTTGCGGCCAAATATAAAGGTTTTCGGCTCAGCCTGATTTCACTCAGCCGCCGCCACTTGACAGCTCGTTGAAGCAAGATCCAATGAAAAAGAGGAACTAAGCGACGAAATGAAACATTCGTTACAGCATCACTTTGATGACTGGCAAACCACACCCGACCGGTGACGCCACACAATTTCGGGCCATACGCAGATATGCAAGCCATCGGAAGACATGAATCCCAGTGCCGGACTCGGCAGGTCCATTGTTAATCAAATTAACAAGTAGCATCCACGAGAGATGATGTTAAAATCAGGAAGCCAGCCTTAATATACATCATGACTCGAGTATGGCTGTGAGGAGCGCGAAGTCTCTGTAATTAGTTGTCGTTTGTATGGGCCCAATTTGTCTGGCAACACCTATCTTGAACCACGGGAAATGACTACCGAACCCGCCGGACTTGCGATTCCTTCTCCCCGCAACTGGCCACTGATTTGGGGTGGGGTGAACCCAGATCTAAGGCTTAGTTAGATGATCACCAGCTACTGTACGGCACCTACTGTAGAACCATCCATCGGGGTACAGACGTCATGTTCTAGACGATGACAAGTGTGCAAGTTGATCACAGATGCTGGCTCCACCAACGATATCATGATTCCTTCTTTCCTCTTTCAGCGAGGCATAGCCTGCTGCAATTTAAACCATACTCCTAAGATTGTTCTAGTAGAAGTAAGTACTCACTCGGAACTCCAAGAATACTTGGCGGCTAGATTGAAAAGATAAGTCTCGGCTTTCTACCCGGGCTGCATATTTGTTGAGCATTATAGTCCATGATGCTTATAGCTTTAATAATTGCTACCTATTCAAATTCGAGTGCCTACCCTAAACTGCAGCATCAGCATATAGGATTTTTTACTTAGAGTTGTCAAGATTGAAGCTCTTAATTGTTCAAAACTCTTATCTTTCGTGCTCAGATTTTTTAGAGTTGCCACAATCTCATGGTCTCGTCATATCATCCAGTTTGTTGACGGCTTAATAAGCTGACTAGACCGCCTCGGGCCCCGGTTTATCAAAGCCGGCCCAGTCTAAAAACGTCACCGGCCCAATTAATCTTCAACCCGGTCTCACCGGTGCCTGGCCACGTAGCCCACCGAACACCGGAGAAGCAGGAACGTGCTTCCCAGTCGGTGTGGCCGAACTTATTCCGGACTACGGATACGTATCTTGAAAAACCTGCGAGCTGCCGTCAGCGGTGTGTCTGTTTTCTGATCATTCAACCACAAGACCTTTTCAATTCATCTCAATCACAATGGCTGAACGTCTCAAGCTTACCAGCGAGAACCTGCCTCAGATTTCCTCGCAGCAGGGAGATCAGAAGGTCAAGATTCCCACCTACGACCGACATGATGTCAAGGAGGGAATCGTCCACGTCGGCGTCGGCGGTTTCCACAGAGCTCATTTGGCCGTCTATGTCGACCAATTGCTCCAGAAGCATGACCAGAAGAACTGGGCTATCTGCGGCGTTGGTCTGCGACCCAACGACTCTGCCATGCGCGATGTCCTAAAGGACCAGGATCACCTCTACACCGTCATTGAGCGTTCTGCCAAGGGCAGCTTCGCCAATGTCGTGGGCAGCATCAATTCATTCATCTTTGCGCCCGACAACCGCGAGGCCGTCATTGACAAGATGGCTCACCCCGACACTCACATTGTGTCTCTCACCATCACTGAAAGTGGCTACTACTACAACGAAAACACCCACGAGCTTCAATCCCATCACGCAGACATTCAGCACGACGTAGCTGAGGAGAACACCAACTCCCCCATCAGCACTTACGGCTTCCTCTATGCTGCGCTGGCCAAGCGTCATGCGCAGGGCCTGAAGCCTTTTACCGTCATGTCTTGTGACAACATGCAGAAGAACGGAACCATCACCCGCAACATGCTAGAGTCGTTCGCTCGCCTTAAGAACCCCGAGCTTGCCAAGTGGATCGTCGAGGAGGGAGCATTCCCTAACGCCATGGTCGACCGCATCACTCCCGCCACCTCTCAGAACGACATCAAGTCACTGGCCGAGAACTTTGGCATCGAGGATGCCTGGCCCGTCGTCACCGAGCCCTTCATGCAGTGGGTTATCGAGGACAAGTTCTGCGATGGCCGGCCGCCATTCGAGAAGGTCGGTGTGCAGGTCGTTCACGATGTGCACGACGTTGAGCAGTTTGAGAAGCACAAGCTGCGTCTGCTCAACGCCAGTCACTCCGCCATGGCTTATGGAGGACAGCTTGCCGGCTTCGCTTACGTCCACGAAGTTATGGAGCACCCCATCTACCGCAAGTTCGTCTGGCAGATGATGCAGCAGGAGGTCAAGCCTCTGCTGCCCGAGATCCCCGACGTCGATATTGACCAGTACTGCAACACGCTGATGGAGCGTTTCTCCAACCCCACCATCATGGACCAGATTCCCCGTATCGCCCTCAACGCCTCGGGCAAGATCCCTCAGTTCATCATGCCCTCGATTGCTGAGGCCATCTGGGTTACCGGACCCTTCCGCCGCCTGTGTTTCGTCACCGCTGCCTGGTTCCACTACATCAACGGCGTCGACGACAAGGGCAACCACATCGAGATCGAGGACCCCATGCGGGACCAGCTGCAAGCCTTGGCCAAGGAGGGTGGAAAGGATCCCCGCAAGCTGCTGAGCGTCAAGAACCTGTTCGGTGACGATTTGCGAGGCGACCAGCGCTTCATCGACGAGGTCGCTAAGGCCATGGAGCTTATTGCCCAAGACGGTGTCATGGCCACCATCCCCAAGTACGTTGACTAAGCGGCATGGGAGATACAAGTGGTTGGTCAACTTGTAAGAGTGCATACGGTTCTTCGGTACGGATTCACGAGTATAATTGAAACGCCCTGAAGAGAGCGTTGTCATCTTGGCCCCGGAAATGAGCAACTGGGTAACGCAGACGAGCATAGGTTGTTGCTGCCAACGTCTTCGTGACCAAAGTGTCACCCTGGATGATAATAGCGTCAAGAATCTGAGGGCCGTTTCAGACGTGTATCCACACGGCCATCCCGGGTCACGGTCAACGGAGATGGTCGTCAAGTCGAAACTATCGGGCTCATCTAATGATTGTAAGGGAATAGATCATAGATTCGGGATATTTAGAGGTTTTTAGAGAAAAGTAAGAATACACAGCGGTATTTATGCTTCCATGACATTAGTAGTGCCCTGTTCATAACGCTTGACCCGACTTGCCGGTGATTCAAAGCTGACTCTTGTGTCCCTTCCTCCATTTCTTCCCTGCCTTCACCTTTGCCCTTCATTTTCCAAGTCTGGCTATCATTATCCAAAGCACAAATAAGCCTCCTAACAACCCAATCATGATAGGTTGAAGAACGATGACGCCAGCCCTTGATGCGACAGCGCCTGTCAAGAACGGGAAAGCAGCTGACCCAGCCTGGCCGATAGTCGCAGTGAACCCTATTTCACCAATTAACAACACAACGTCGAGCGTCAACGGAAGAATAGCAACATACCGATTGACGCGATATGTAAATCTTGTGGTAGCAGCTCAGTGAGGATGGATAAGCCGACCGGAAAGAAAGGTCCGATGACAAAGCCCAGCAAGCTAATAGCCACAGCATCGACGATAATGTTGCGTACAAACCAGAAGATGAACTGAAGGGCTATCGCAATGAGAATGTAGGCGAAGACCATTCGTCGCTGGCCAATTTTATATGTGATATCAGCCAATGCAACTCGCCCAACAGTAAGGCCCGCCCAATACCCCGTGGCAACGTAGCCGACCTTTTCTGAGGAACCGTGACGGACAGATATGAGGAACTCCACGACCCAACCTAACGAAGTCAGCATCTGGAGAGCTAAGTGACATTTAACAAGTAAACAGTCGAATACTTACCGCCCGACGTCACCTCGGCGCCAACATACAGGAAGAAGAACAGGCACAGTATACATACGGCCTTTTTTGATAAGGCCTGCTTGAGCTGCCGGTTTGCCTGGGATGATGCATCCTTGATCTGCCGAGAAATGTATTTACGAAACGCAAAAAACACAAGCACCACGTTAACACAGCAGAGACCGAGCATAATCAGGTAGAAGTAGTGCCAGTATGAGGTCTGAGACGCCAACGTTGTTGCTATCAGAGGAGCGACTAGAGCACCCAGACCGTATACTGCGTGTAAAATGCCTAGCCAACGATGCGCGTTTTCCATGTTAGCTACGATAGTGTTTGCTTGGGCGTCCAGGTAGGCAACGCCGAGGCCAGAGAAAAAGAATGATACAACAAATAGAGGAAAGGGCGGCTTCCAGAAGTTCAAGGCATAGCCAAAGAGCTGCATGCATGCGCCGAGTAGGAGAGCCCCGCCTCTTCCAAAGTGTGAGGTGACATGGACGTTTGTAAAGGCAGCCAGGAGCCAGCCGCAGAAATTGACGAGATACACTATCGCGACGAGCAGCAGACCAATATCGTATGAGGACTTGATGTGCGGTAGCAAAGCGCCCGTTGCAGCATCTAGATAGGTAATCAGTAAAAATGACTGTCGAGATATTGGATGACAGACCATTCATCCCAGCCAAAAGGAGGGCATAATTTGAGGCAACCACCCCCACCACTAGTGGCCTTGAGCTAAGAGCTTTCAGTGCCACATCGTTCTCTGTTTCGCATGTGTTTGGCTGAAGGTCACCACATTCAACTGACGTAGCTGCATTGTGGTCGATGGCTTCCGACTTGGGCGGGATACCCTGGTCTGTGGACATGTTGGCGGGCTAGGCAGTGGGAATAAACAACAAGAGTACTGTTATTTGTAGTAACAAGAATTACTCTTCGTAGTAACAAGTAAGCGAGCCAATTAGAGGCCCTATAGAGGGTCTAGACCCATATTTTCTCTCTTTATCTAAGGATCTTCCGGAAATTTCAAAGAGTAGGGCTATCACGTGTGGCCCACCTCTCTACAGCTTCTCTTAGTACCTTCTTTA